>DWQT01000034.1:0-38305 GCA_018244895.1 Myscelus amystis hages | reverse complement strand
TCATTAGAACAAACCGTTTTATACCGTCGGAAAAACATTTCCTTAATTGTCTTATTTACGACTTATTCGGTATTGAGTTCGGGATCACTATTGACGATTTATCACCAAAGACAACAGTTCCAAGTGCGAGATGGCCGTCATTACTGTCATTAACTATCAGCGATACGTGAGCTATAAATGGCACACCTAATAGAGACAAACGGGCCTATTAAAATATTAAGGTGACTGCTCCTGGAGCGATGTTAAGTGAACGCGCTAGAATAAATAATAACAATACAGTTAATGAGGAAGTCTCTACTTAAGAGTCGACGAACGAATTAATATGTCACTTAAAAACTGTAGAGCAGGAAACAAATAATATTTTAACGCTAAACCTAGATTAGGTCTCATTAGTGACTGGAGAAGGGAGACTTGTGATTAAAACTACTTGTTGCTTTTTTCGTTCAATTGTAATATGCTCAAATCACAGGAAAGAGGAAATCTTAGATATGTATACATATAAAACACTAGTTGTTTTTATTCGTAATTCGTGTGAACGAAGTATTGTCGCATCGATATTTGGAACATTGATCTTCGTTAACTCGAAAAACGGCAGCTAGATGACACAAAAGATGACTTGGATGGTTTCAATAAGGACAATTCGTTTATTCCAACTGTTTGTTTTACGGGCGGTATCATCAAAGTGTTCATTTGCTAGTTTCCATCACCAAACCAGAACTGGTTTATGTCAAATCGTTTGAAAATAATTTCCGGCGCCAAAAATATTTTTGACTTTTATCTTTTAAGTATTATGTTACTAAAGTTTAGAATATAAGACGAGATTAATGAGCGTTAAGGGAGTTGATTGAACTGTAAAGTTTAACGTTTGCGAGCGACAAAACATCTCGTCCTTCAGTCTTCAGCCGTTTGATTGATAAACTCATCTTAACACACAACGAAAACTTTAACAGACTCATGGAAACAGAAAATAGTAGTCCAATTTTTTTATTAACAATTACTAAGAACCTGTTTGAATTGTTAAGGAGTAGAGGCGGGGTTCTGAATTTATCGTTATAGTTTACTTAGGAAAGGTAATAGCTTCCAGGGGTGATATAAAGGACTCGATATAAAACAGCGCGAGACTCAGTCGTGATATACTGTTTATGTTGCTAGTTTTAAAGGTATTGTGGTGAATTGTGAGAAAGGCAAGTAATAAAACTTGCAAGGACTCGAATATTAAAACTGTTATCAAAACATTGAATAAGGACAACATTATTTATATTGACGTTTATTTCTTTTAAAATAGTATAAATTTTGAAAGTCAATGTTATTTATAACAATTTATATAAGTTTTGATAAATACGCATTAAATGATTAATATTTAATACAATAATAACATTTGTAATTGACCATCTCCATTCCTTAATAATAACTTTTAAATGAACAAAAGCAAGACTGCCATATTTTAATTTAATTTCCATAACTCTAAGTCTCAGCAGTTTGAATCAGGATCATCGCTACTGAAAGTTTGTCTAAACACAAGAACTTACTCACATTAATACCATCTGGTACTTCCTCGCTTTCGTTTACTGCTAGTGTTTACCTGCAACAGGGAGAATTTATTATTGGCCTGGAAGTTCTCGTAAAGACATTAATTAAAGACGTCTGTTCGCTCAATCACGCACATTATTGCGTTACTAGCTGTACGTAGTTCTACTCGATCGGCAATCGGCTTTCCGGTCGCTGTTATTCGATTAGAGTTAGACATTACAAACTAGAACGTTAATTAGTACGTACATTTTCATGGTAACGTTTGATTCATATAAAAGCAATCGCACCAGAAAAACTGAATAAGAAGTTATTAGACCATATAAAATATATCACTGTATACGCAAATGCTTCGTCATAAATGTCGTAACTGATATCTCTGAGTGTTTTAGGTGCCACTTAAAGAGGTGACCATCATTATGCTTTTAAGTGGTCTCTTAAAACGGCGATAAGAGTTTTTGCTTTAAAAATAATAAGGCCTCGGAAGAAGGCATAAATTGTAAACCAGTAGGCATTAACATCAACGAACTAAATAAACGAATGCGTTTAAGCGTTTCAACTAAGTTATGCGTCGGCATGTACAAAACCAGACAACGTAGAAGCGAACGAACGAAATAAAACGGGAACATCCGAAAATTTCCTTTGAAGAGGTTTGCACAATAAATCTTTTAATCCTCTTACACAATTTTATCGAGATTGCCCGGACGGCAGCTCGGCTCCTTTATTTTCCGTCGGCTCAGTAGCTGGACGAGTCCAATTTTTTTCCAATGTCCGGTTTTTAATTAGTTCTCATTCGAAATGACGACATTAGATAAATCGATTACAAGATTATCCTTATCGCTTTTATTGCGCTTGATAAGTGCTGATTACGCTGACTTTTACCCGCGATCCGAGGAGCTTGTTTATAAGAGTTTTGTTATTGTTAACGATAAAAAGAAATTTTGAAAACTGAAGAGTGCTTTCGAATGTTCTCGGAGAAACTCATTTACTATGGACCATCTTATTAAACTCGCCGAAAATCAAAAACGATTATCCACCATAACTTTCCGAGGACCCTGAAGTATCAAATTAAACGAACAAGAATCCTTAAAGCTCTAGAGAATTCAAAATACATCAATCACAAAGTGGCAGACGATATTAGACAATGTTAGAGAGAAACTTGCTTCATAAAAAATATTATTGATGAAGACAGGTAGAAGCGTTCGTACATCAGATATGTACAGGACGTTTTGATGTATTATTCTATTAGATACATATCATATATGCCTCATATGCTACGGGCTCTGCTTCAGATAATAATGTATTGTATATTTTATGAGCTAGGTTTCACTGGGAGTATCTCAACTCTTTAGAAATGCAACATGATTCCTAACGTTAAAAGTATTCACCTTATTATCTGATGCTACCTCGGGAGTCATTTAAATGACTTCTGTTTGTACCCCGATCACGTTGAGAACATTTAAGTGAGACTGTATTTAATGTTTCAAACTAAATTCTCGCCCTTAAATTTTTGTTATCCTAAATTTCTCTCCCTAATAACTTTGTTTCTGGGTATACTTTTTAAAAGTACTATTCGTTTCTCTAATTTCATCGGCATTCGGTAAGATTTCTTCCGTAACACGATACGGGGACAGCTTGCGCAGTTCTATTTTTTGTCATATGTTTTGTCGTCTGCCCCTATGTTGTGGCACAATAAAACGCGTCCTTATCTCCTTCACTATGTTTTCGTTTAAAAACCATTTTTCGTTGCTTCATTTTTTTTATTTACGCTACCGCACTTTACAGCCCTCATCGTCTCGCTCTGCTTTCAAGCTATTCTAGCCCCTATTATGTTACTGTAAATAAATAAAATCCCTCAAAGCTAAAATCGGTTTTGAATAAAGTATGGGTCTTTTGTCTCTCGCTATTGGTTCTTTTGTCCATTATAACACTAACGTCTATCCGTTCACCGATAATAGAATGTTCAATTTTAATATTTCTTTACGCTTCGGCTTGCTTGTGTATTTTGAGAATCATCAATACACAATACTTACTTAAGAGAATTAGCTTATACAATTAAAAATGGTTTTCTTGTACGTTATGGTACCTTATAAATAAGAAAACAATATTAAGAACAATTTAAATACCAAAACAGTGGCGAAAGGCGATGCAGAAATCATCGCGACCACGTCTCATGCGAGCAAACGAAAACAAAGTGTTTATTCAGATGTTCAAATAAGGTGGAAACATCGAACAACTGTTCAAAAATTTCGCCAAAACGGAACAGATGCGTGCTTTAGTTACTCAAGTGTAAAAAATTTGGTATCCAAAATAGATTCAGGTAGTTCAATTCGCAACCTACTATTTGGAGTCCCCCTTCGCAATGACTAATACATCAGGCATTCAGCAAATTCTTTTATATTTACAAAAACTGAGCGTAATTAAACCGTTTCTTTATTTGTTTATCGTGTACTCAAAAATGTCTAAAATTATTAACAATCCTAAGAGGTAGGGGCAGTACGATCATTGTAACATTGAGAGCGGTAGTGGAAATTGTAAATAAGCCACATATTTCTTACAAGATAGTGATTATCGTGTTATCATCACTCCCATGAGCACTTATCAGGGTTCTTAAAGCGGTCTCGGTTTAAACTTGTTTAATTTGATGTCGACATCAAGTGGGGGCTCACAAGAAAATATTATTCAAACAAACATTTGTGTTGAGCCTTGCAGCCTTGCCGGAGCCCTTATCTAACTGCAAATACAGTTGGTGTGGCTGACTGGCGCAAATGTTTGAGCAAAGCGGCTAGCGAATAAAATGTGTCAGAAACACCGGCTACCAGTTAAATGAAGTAAAGTTTATTACTGTTATCACAACCTACTAAGGAACTACAATCCCCTTTTATTGCATTTCTCAACGTCGCCGCTTGTAAACTTGTTAATGAAGTTTCATTGCAGGAACTTAATAACAATGCCGGTAATCTATCCGAACTAGTTCTTAGTTATTCACGCGGCGCTGAATAAGTTACCGTACATACTCGTTGTGGAGCTATTTTTAAAAATCGTTTATTATAACACACAACATTTCTTCAAGTCTGGTAAAAATAAGTTTCCAACTGTTAACATAATTAGGCATGTGAAAGAAACATTACTCCTAGAACACTTGAAAAGGTGAACACTAGTATACTAAAGAAATAGGAACATCCTAAAACGACAGTAAGCGAAAAAGTAATACATTCTTTAACACATCTGAATCTATTAGATTATAAAACAATCAAAGATGAAAATGTCATCCGTACGTGACATGTAACATTGTAACATGTGCGATTGACAGTGATTAGGCAAAAGGAACAAACAAAATGTACTACGTTCGGGGAAAAACCTAGACCTTGTAATAAGTTTTAATAATGTAATGGGCAATATTTAGCGTATTGACGACCCTTCCCAGTACGACAAGTCGTCACCGCTAGACGCCTATGAATTATGTAAACGTAAACACGTCGGTTAGTTAACCATCGATCGATATGAAGCGGCACTTGATTTAATCTGCCCACATAAAGCTAATGTCGAGATAGCACTGTTAACAATACCTCAAGGATAATTCTGCTTCATAACAGACGTGGTTTGATCAATCTATTGATACGTTTGTTTTGGATTGTATCTTCGCTGTGCATTTGCTCTTGATTCGGTTCGTTGCGTTCACCAGTACTTATAACTATATAATGTAAACAATGCTTGATGAAAAGCTGCCTGCGTTCATACGGCTCATGTTAATAATCCTTGCAACGTAAGTTATCACCATTCACCAACAACCACAGCGTTTTGAATAATGTACCAAAGCTTTATCCAAGAGCACCGATTATGAGGAAGCCAAAAAATCTCTTAATTTCAGCCTGTAACAATATCACGGAACACCCCAGAATCGTAGAACTTACAAATTCCGCGGAACTTCCTAATCTTTCCAAGTCGCGGAACAAGATATTTTACTTCGGCCGAGATAAGTGAAGGCAACGTCAAAATGGAAATGAGCTTACCACAACTAAGACTTACAGATGTTTCACCACTAGCTGAGAGTGGTAGAAATATTATTACATCAACATATTGTTATTTAAAACTTAAAAAACCGTCAAACAATTTAACATCACCTCCAAATGCACGTATAAATGTTGGATTAAAAATGGCCGCATTTGACTCAAAAAAAATAACAAATAACATACACATAATTTCGTTGTATTTGCTTTCAAAGAGAGAATATCGTTTATCCTTGACTCATGGACAGGACAAATCTATAAAATTGGATGTTTCCAACAGCTAAATGTACAAAATGAAATCAACAACATTTATATAAGAGAGTCGAGATGAACCGTTTCAATTAAGAGTTATGATTCATTGGGTACATCTCGTCCTTTTTATAGAATCAGTCCAAGAGGCAATGATCACTAATCGACCACAATAGTCTCTCAGCTGACAGATCAAGAGACGGAGGCATGATTGAAATAAACTTACTCTAGTAACTTCCCTTAAGGTACCAATGGAAAATAACTAACAAGCGAAGCATAAGTCGCATGCAAATACCTCGTATTTACTATTCAAGACTATTCAAGCCGCGTCTAGACACCTACTCTTGATTAATTCTAAATATTGTTTACAAAATTTCAAATGCAATAAAAGTTAGCGTACCTACATACTAACGTTACATTTGCCAACAGTTTTTGTTCTCACGAACGTACTATGATAGTAGTGTGTGCTAATTTATGCGTCGTTAACACGAATATTTATACAATCGTGTGCTTGACACATGACCACGTGAAGGCTGTGTGTACACTTTGTACTCAGTATGTATGTGAATACAGTGACAGATAAATTCGTAAGTGCATTAATTAACAATCGGATTTAACAAATCCAGACAGACTGGATGAATATTACATAGATAAAAATATAATATTGATGAATTGATGGATTTTGAGTATAAAGCTGTTAATGCATATACCTAGTAAGAGATTACATAACGAGTCCGTTGTGGTTGCCAGAATCAAAACAACAAAAATAATTTTACTACGCGCCTTCATGTTACAGCGCTATGATAATAAAGGTGAGATTTTATTAGACGATAGCAAAGAATACGATAATCGGAAGTACATCGGAACCACATAGAAATAAATGAAACGACATCGCGTAAACACACATGAAATATAGAACGTTTCCTGCGATTTTCCCCAAAAACAAGCGGGGCCTTAACGTCTCCTAGTTTATATGATCCCATTCGTGCTTCCTGCGGAACCCTAAAACTTTATTGCAGCAACAATAGACCTTAACATTCATTACTTTACGATCTCATTGCTATCTCGCAGAACAGCAAAATCACTTCCTCGTAGATAAAAGAAAAAAAAATATAGCAGGTAATTTATCTTTAACAGTATCATCACCTGCTTTGCTCCTTTTGTGGAACATTTCTTGCCACAAAAAAAGTCTGCCACAACTAAATAAGGATGTAGTGATAGAGGATATTTTAAAAATGTATGTGTACTAAAGAACTTTCGGACTTTAATTTTCATTTACCCGTCAACAGTTATTTATTTGCGTCTTTGTGATATGTTTCTTATGAAATATTTATGAAAGAAACCAAATCTAAAAAACAATTAAGAAGACAGGCACAGCTAATTAGATCAATTTCCCTAATCTATACAAATGAATCACTTCATGCACCAACAATCAGTCATTGTCAACGCAAAATAATGTACATATCACGTTAATAGCATTAGCATTTGTAATTAAACGTGATATTACAAACACAATACACTTACATAACCCTACACGTTTATCGTTCGAGACGTCACCCGCGAATGCAACGGTTGCGGCGTCATATGTAAAAATATACACATATGTTCGCCTTTCAAAATAAACCGAGAATGCATTTTCATTTAAATCTACATTGTATTCGAAGTATCTAGAACATAAATAAACTCTGCTACGATCTATTTGTTATGTATCCCCACCAAAAATTAACACGTGTACTCGCGATTGCAATGTAAACAACGCGAGCACGTATTCAAGCCAGTTATCATTTCTACTTCACTCGCTTTTATCATTTCTGATATAAAATGTAATAGATCTTTATATGTTATGCATTGACGTGCGATAATTAACACAATTGTATCAAATTTATATACATACATCAGGCGATTTAATACATTTATTCATATAGACGCAATACAAATTTAAAGGACGGAGCGGTCATAATCTTAAAATCACGTCATGGCCTCTGGAAAAGTATGGGTTTAGGTAAGGATAAACCAAAGAAATTGTTATGGTCACAGAGAAACGCTGAATCCAGACAGCAGTGGAAAGTATTCTGACGGTGTGTTAAGCAGGACAATTTTTAGCAGCAACTAGACTGAAGTTATGATTTCATTTACCTCAATGCACAGTTCTACATTTTCAATATAGTCATCCGCGTGTACGACCAGATTGACTATTGAGGCTTGTTTGTCTAGAAGTAGATCTAGACTGTCAAACCGGAATCATGGTTTCGATTCCCACCCAGGACACACATTTGTATGACGAGCGCATTTGTTTGTTTAGTGTCTGGATGTGATAAAAATATACATAAGTACAATGTAGTGGTATGTATTTATGTGTGTTTACCATTTGTCTGGTCACAGGAGTAAAGGGTCTATTTAGTTCGTTATTAGATGACCATATGTCATAATATCCTAATATTGTATACATATAAAAAATATGTGTCTGTAATTTCATAATAACTTTGTTTTCTCAACTATATATTCTTATACTATTTACAACGTTCTAAAACAAACCATATGTCTTTCTATATGTCTGAGCTCATATCGTGAACGGCTGGACCGATTTTAATGAAACTGACTAGATAGACGTTGTAGCGCGTAATACTCTACTTATCCCGAATTATTATTATAATAATCCAGTTCTAAACTATCCCGTTATAATTAAAACGCAAATAACTTTGTAACGTCGCATAATAAGTAGTTAAAACGTTTCTCTGTTATGCCCACAGATCACATATGGTACGCTTATCTATAGGTAACAAGGTTTGTCTGTATGTACGTCAGATATCGATACACACAGATAGTAAGTTAATTTACAATCGACTACTGTTCGGTTGAAGCGACGATATAAATATTTGTACCGCTGCTGCTATATTGACCGCGATATCTATGTTTGTGCTGTAATCACTTGTTTAACTTGTGGTTACAATGTCGTTAGATTACATAAGAGCCATTGAGTTAGATATATCGCTAGGTATATATATAAATGGTACAAGCAGCTAGTCTACACGTGGTTTATGGCGATTTTTTTCTATATCTATGTACATATATATCGCGCATATTTTTTGCTTAGCAAACGAAATGGATAATTCTGTTTTGAATTAAGTATAGCTACAAAATTGTTATATAAGGACTAAGTACTCCAGACTTTAATATACATATATGTATATCTTTAGGAGTGCTTTTAATAGACGAACTAGTTAAGAACCATAGAAATAAGAGCAGATAGGAAAATTTATCGTGTTCATTACATAGTCTTTTAATTCAGTTCAATTATGTTCAGTTTAAGTTCATAGAGTTAATAGGCACGTGTCCTACCTACATTGGTCCATTGGTTGACTGGTCAGACTACCGAGTCCGAGTAGGTTCGATGCCCAATCATAACAATATCCTATGAATATGTACATAAGTATGCATTTAGATATGTGTATATGTAATTGGTCGGTTGTCTGTCAAATTTGAGATATATGGTCCTTTATGGGCTATCGAAGATATTATTCAAAATTATAGACCAACAGATGTATTGTATATAAGTGAAATGGTCACGCGTAATTTGATGTGCATCTCATTTGATATCACAAACTAAACACTAAATATCACATTACAGTAAGCTGGGCTCTAACACAGGGTCGGGATACGATCGCGTCTGGTCACGGTATTGAGCGCAGCGGGTGGCCACGAGCGGCAGCGGTTACACAATGGGTGGTGGGTTTGTAACTTTTGCGATTTGTAATCATATTTTAAGTCGAGACAGCAAAACAATATAACTTACTGTGCGCGACGAATGAATTGTGGACGCTTCGAATTAAACCCCAATGAATAATTTGAGTTTGCGAAACTAGAACGCGTAATGCGGTCTTAATCTGTGCACGTCGTTATGTATTTTAGTAAATAGTAATGTCAATTTATCTATATTTATATTTCATTTTGCGATTAAAATATAATGAAATTGATGCGACTGTTTGTAATGTCAAATTAAGAACGTTTTACTAGATATGAAAATGTATACGCAAGTTACAACAAAAAACGATTATAGGAATTAATTTGTGGTTGTCTCCGTACATTTGTTGCAGCTGATCTCCAAAGCGGTAGATACGATTTTGAGGAAATGTTCACTGACAGATAGGTAATGATGTAAGGAGCAGCATACGCTAATGTTGGTGTCATATGGTGGTGCTTCCGCGCGCGTGATTAGTAGAGAATATTGGCGCATCGGTGATTTATTTCCGCTACAAGCTTATCAATATGATCGCACCATATGCGCAAGCGCACGTCTATCGCACACGTGGCTGTTTATTAATAAAACCGGCGCAGGAGAGCGCGTGTAATGATGTAACGATTGTTATGATGGATTTGTATTACGGTTTATCGAGTTATGCGACAGTATTTTACGATTCGAACACATTGGAAACACTCACCCATTTTCTGTTCTACGTCAAACTATCAACGCTTTGCCTGATCGCTTAAACGTAATCCTTCGTGTAACGGCCCAAAATTCTGGAAATTTCCAAATATGTTTCTAAGCTATTGAACGTGTCATCAGAATCAAACAGCCTGTTCCTATCCATAATAAGAATCTAAGATTCGCATAAATATCTCTAACAACTATAAATAAATGTTCTTGTATTACTAACACATAAGCAGAAACTGTAACGAATGAAAAGCACTAAAAAGATAAAAACAATTTAAGCATATAAAAAGTCTATTATATCCCATTCATCGGATAGCCGCAAGCTTAAAATACATACCGGGTTTTATCCAAAAAGCGTTGAATTAAAATCGACAATGCTCCAGCCGTAAAATGTGATAGAAAGATGACATAAATGCAGCGACCGAAGTAGTCATAAAAGCATCTGCAGAATGGATGAAGCTTTATGGGGACACTGTTCAATATCTAGTCGATGATAAAACAGTAATTACCTTTGGATATGAAAACATTTATCGAGCGGCAGCTGAACTTGTCTGAAACAATAATTCCGCTATCGAGTGGTTCGCAGTGCATAATCAGCGAATACGTGCGCCATTCGAAATGCATCCACTTTTTGATTTCCAATTTTAGCATAATAAATCCCAGTTTTGGCACGCTCCCCCCGGTCTTATCGCTATTCTGATCATGCTGTTCCTCTCTAACGTATCGACCAATCCTTTACCGAGATAACGTAAAATTGGACTGAGAATGGCTAGACGCGTTGGGTTTACGGGGGATTCGACTTGACGCTCTGGGGTACCTTGAACTGCGAAGACAATTCGAGACTCTTTAAGGTCTTAATACTTCGTTCCACCGTCAGCGTACATGCGAGAAGCGATGGAAAATTACCTCGCACAGTAAAGGAAACATTACTAGAATCTCATTTAAAGTATGATAATGAGATACATCGTACCAACTTGCTATAATGATAAAAACGCCCATGCCAATGTGCATGTCTTAATATTTTCTACTTAATACGATTCTGAGTATTATTGTATGGGCAAGTCTTTAAAATCGGATCAGATATGAAGTCATATACTTGAAGGAGTTCACTTTACATAATATTAAATTAGTCAAGACGACTGCTTTTATACTCATAATGTAGTTCACTTAATAAGGCCTTGTTAGTCTTATGGTTTCAGACGCTGATTAGCTTAAAATAACTACGATGAAAGAAGCCAAGTATTTAAAGTGTTAAGACTAACATACCCCCTTTAGCAATGCCTGTTCGACATTGTAAAGGGCTGTAGCCAAAGTAATTTATTACACATATTTTGCGTCTGAAACGATTATACTAAATATGACTTTCACCAAGTGTATGTAAGTACATAATAATGAATACATTTGAATTTGAACATTCTTTATTTACAAAACTGTAATAATTTTATTACATTTTACTTCCTAAATAAGTAAACGAAGCCTTTTAATTGCTAGTGATTCATAAAGATTATATGTGGTTCTAGGAAAATATTCTAGTCTGGAAGCAAGAACATTTTAGGTGAGCCTTCATTTATAAAGATGAATGATGTAATCATGCGCGTAAACGTAACCTTTTGCCATCTTGTGTGCAACATTTCAAAGTCTGTCAACGGAAATATTTGGCATTTTGGATACCGTCCAATCTTCCATATTATTGTTAGACGGAAAGTATTCAAACGAATGACATATATGGAAATCCCATAGTGCATTGTCAGATAAATGTGAGGGGGATGGCAAATTACTTATAAATTATCCCAATTTCTTAATTTTTATCAGATCCACAGTCGTTGGCGCATAGTAAACTAAAGTCTGCAATCACATTTTATCCAGATTTTAACACTGCGGACCGAATGTTACCTAGAATATTTCCCCAACAGTAACAGTTATGTTAATAGGTTTGCTACCTTTTCAATTCACATCATTGCGTTGCGTAAAAAGTAGCTAAGAATAAATGTTGGAATATTTCTGAATCTAATGTTTATTTTAATTTATCTTCATAGCAAGTTTTGGATATAGAAAATAGTCAGATTTTGAAAGATGGACCGACTACCTATCTCGCGACAGCTGATGATATTGGCGTCCGTCCGTCTATTCAGCGGCGTTTTGATTGAAAGCCAATTTCCCGTTCAAATTGTAAACACAAACATTAAGATTATCTATCCTAATAATAGTCAGCGCATTTAGCATCTGTCAACATAACATTCGATGAAAATGCAGAGAATTTTCACGCTTTATTGAAAGTAACCAAAGTATTTCGTCACGGTTAGAATGGTAACGGTATTGTTTTGAATATTTTGACTAGGAATTTAGTATTATTTTATTAAATAACTTTAATAACGTAAGAGATCAAATAAAAAAGAAAAACTAAGAAATTAATATCTACGGTAAAATAAACTCTAACAACTTAACAAAACTCCTCACAGAGCTACTATCAGTAACACAGTGACAAAATTAGCATATTGAAGCTTCGGCGAAATTTGACGCATGATTACAAACTTAGCTGCAACTGAGCCAAATATTCTAATTAATGAGCCACGATATGAAGTAGTAAAAGTTTACAAATTCGACGGTTGATACGATACGAAAATACATCGCGAAGTTCCACGTGCTAACCGTACGCCCGTGGCCGACGCTCTTTCTACGCAGAACGTACGTTATTACGTCGCTCTGATTGCAAGCATCGGATTTCTAATAGCAGACTCAATGCGACTGCGATTTACCAGTAATATAGATGCAGATGGATGTGTATTTTTAGTCGGATGTAACCCATTAGCTGTAAGATTAGTAACTAGGCTTGATTGTATTACAACTACATTGGATTTCGTTCGTATAACTTCACTTATCGATAGATTGATAATTAACACTGTTGTTGTTATGCTAATGATTGTAACACAGATTAGCTGTCTTTGTATTTTACAAGCTGTAGTATCCATAAGAAGCCAGATGCTAATACGATTTAAATTATCGTAGCAAGCTGGTAATAGACTTCGACCAAATTTGACTCATTCTTAAAATCTAAATACTATAAATCTAACGTAACGAAATAAATTGTTTGGTTTTTGTCTTTTTTTTATTTATGAAAAATAAATCATAAATTACAAATTGAACTGAACTCAATTCAAATACCAATTTAGTTGCTATTTAGGTAACGAATATTGATATAATGATTTAAGATTGTTATGTCCGCTTCGCTAATACGGTCAGAACTAAATTTAGAAACAGTATTATTACTGTACACGATATAATACTTTAGATAACAGTAACGTCAAAGGTAAGTGTACACCGATAGGGTTAGCATTATCTTAACTGTGACAAAAGTATACCTAGAAACAAGCATTACAGATCCGCGAACCGATTATAATTGCATAATGACATCACTATAGATTAACAGCAGTCATATATACGACGTATGACTGTGAGAACAAAAAACGCTCCGTAAACACTACAGTAATTTTCCGTGTATCGCGCGGATAATTCCAGAGCAACGCACTATATTTGTCGTAACGGGGCTAAATGTGGAAGTGTGCATCTCCCATGCACATGGGAACGCAGTAACAAGCGGCCGACTATTTATTACACGCCGACCGTGGACGGTCGTTTAACACTACCAAGGGATTTAATTACATAGATAATCGGCACTATATCGCACAGCGTTCACATCATTGCGAACTCCGCTCGGTAGCCTGTCCACGCCGTTCCGATCCCGTTGTAGTTCACGGTCAGAAAGCCATTACTGTGATCACGACAAATAGATGCACACGAGATTGTACATACTTGACACGAGCGGCTAAACTTACGCAGACATATAATTATAAACACATTACCGCAAGAGCTTTACCGTACCGCGAACTTGTACACAATTCTTTTCCGTCGCGTTGCTTATGTCTTCGGATTTTAAGAGAATACCTCAAGAGCGATCCCTTTTAATCTGTAAACGAATTTCGGGCGAAATATAAGGAAGCGCGACGCGAATACCAATTTACTGAATAGGCCACTCGCTACAGCTTTATGTTTACACACCGTACTGTAAATACACAAGGAATCATGTCGGGAGTCGGGAGAGATAAAGAAGGAAACCTTATGTTTCAAAATTCAATATCACCTTATCTCCCGAGCGATACAGAGGGAAGTAGAAAGGAAATTTCTCGCAGCGGGCGAGTGCCGGCGGAGAAAAGGATAAAAGGGGTCGTAATAAAGAAATCATAGACGTCTCGTAAGTAAATTGTTTGATATGCGAGACACCGGCGGGGGAAAGAGATCGGATACAAGCAAAGAAATCGTAACCGTCGGCAGGGAACGCACCGGTGCAACGCAATCACATTAATGACGGCATTACAGAAAAGGGCAAACACGGCATTATGATTGATGATTCATCATACCACGTACGCGTTACTCGACCGCCTCAACTATAAACATAGGCACAATATTTATGAAGTTCAACAGAAAGATTTGAACAAAATTATTCACAATCGTATTATCCTTTCAACGAGTATCTCATTAAACTTGGAATTAGCTACTCCATTCTTAGAGAAATGGCCTTGACTGTCTTTGTATTCAAGTTAATTCGAACTTTTAGCTGTTAGATCAAAGATACTAAAGTTTAGTAGCTACGTACTCGAGCAAAGAGCCTCTTTCTTTCATTTCCACTCGGAGGAGGATGTCAGAACTTTTCTTATCCCGAAAGCTGGTGTTCGGGAAATGAGTCGCATTACAGAGTCAATAGACTCCGTAAACCGAAGCGAACGGTCGATGAGATGTTCTATCTCGTAAACCTTCTAACTTACGATGTATTTGGAATGCGAAACAGACTTGACTTTAAACAGTTCCCAGCGATGTCACAATAATCAAGTCCGATTAGTGTTATCATCTGTTTGCGTGACTAGCGTCAGGAATCGGGTGTTACGGTTCAATACGGAATGTAATAATATGGACTTGATATTCAAAGCATATCTGTCAAAACTTCGAGGCACTTGGACAATTCTTTGAGTATGGAAGTTTGTTGGTACTCCCATGGGGTTCTCTTGCTTGAATATTTTGACGTCGAGCGGCGCACTTTCGCGTGCCGGGGAACCGTCGTCGCCAGATGCGATGCACCCAATCAATAAGTTTGCCCCTAACGGACGCAGATGCGATTCGGCCAAACGTGAGCTAGCACCCGACACTGTTGTGCGAATTGAACTTTTTATAGCCCACCAACAAAGTGGTCTAGTTTTCAACGTTGTACATGTAAAATTTATAGCTCACATGCGCTTAATAAAAACTATCCACGGACTCGTAAAGCCAGCGAGTCAAGTGCTGGAAATGCGAGCGCGCTCCGAGTCCGTTCGGCCAGCAATAATACGGGCTCATTACAAATTATGTACTTTGTATATCGCAAAGGTACCATACATCATTTAACACAATTATGAACTATTCATGCATCACTGCATTCAATAATACGAATCCACATAAAGAGAATCATTTCAACTCGATGTAAGTGCAGTTCAGAGTTCATATTGTTACTACAGATATATATTATTATGTGTAATTCGAGCAGATGTGTCCAATTATGGATCATTGGCAAACTGTCATTGATGTCCACAAATACATCTGAGGATCTGAACACGGTATCGAGTTCCACGTTACAGTGTATGCTATTAGCACGATTCCCGACGGTACAAATGCATCCGAAGACAGTGGACAGTGTTTGTGCGGCGTGCGGTCCATCGCAACCTCCCAACGGGATACAGAGTAAATATTGACGATGTTGCTGGCAGCGATAACGACTTGCTACAAAACGGGACGAGATAGAACGAAAAGGGGTGTGAAGTATCATGCTGGTTTGTTATGATCGATATGTAAACCGCTTTTGAACGTGCCAGACACATTTTAGTGGTAGTTTAACTATCATTGGCACCGATTTCGCATTTTTATTTTTTTATTCAGAATAATACATTGGTACAAACTTAATGATTGCCATTTATTTCATTATAACACTATATAGAATAGGCGAAGTAAATTCTTAGTAGGTCACAAATTCGAATTGAAAGAAGGATAGATGAAAAATACTTATATTTCATAGTAAGGTACCCCAATTTGAAAATCTGCATTGAAATCCTTGTGATCACTAACAAATTTCATATGAAATTGTAGAAGATAACCGCATTTAAATTCGTATAAACAAACCCGATCAGATTGCATAGTAAGAAAAAAGCAAGAATTTTCTGTAGACGCAGTTCACAGAATCCCAGAGGAAGAAGTGAGCAAATATTGGCGGCGTATAACCGGGAGTAACGAGTCACTTCTGAACTAAAATAAACTTGGGTAGCTTTTACCGCGCCGTAAAAATCGGTCACGAGGGAGTTGGGGAGTTCCTGAACTTGAATAATTGTAATTTAAGAAAAACGTGAATTTGATCCTTTCAAAACCAAATTGTGTATTATAGCTTTGAACCACATTTATGTATTTTAAAATAAATAAAATACAATCATGCAGCACAGATTTAAATACTCTACTCAGACCCAAATATATAAATACGTAATTATGACTGAGTCTTATAAACCAACGGGAGGGAAAATCATTGGTATATGCACCTTTCCTCGATTTAAATCAAACTAGCAAAATATGTTGGCAAGTGTGATCGTATTCAGATGTACGGTCGTAAATAGTAATTGAATAAAATTATCGGCCTTTTCAAAGCCAACAAACTCCGCTTTACTCCGTGCACTTAGAAGCTCCTAAATATTCAAAGCGAGCGGAGCCTCCACACGTACCTGTATCCTTGTCTAGAAAAACAACTTTACGACAAGTTATTTACATTTCAATACAGTTGGGTATAAATTCCTTAAGCCGGGTGGTCTTCCGTGCTCTATTTGCAAATTTATCTTCCATCGTGAGGGGGGTAGTAGTAAAAAAGTTTCACTGGAGACTGTCGCGATGATGGCATATTTCGCTCGGTTTTCTTCGTAAATCGTTAGCATGGAATGATCTAGATACAGGAGCTCGCCGGTTCAGGAATTCGGCATTATCTGTTTCAGACGCTGCTTTAAAATCATGTCAACGCGGAGTACGAGTATGTTTGAAATGTCTTGCCGCGTGTTCTTGGCTCGTCGTTTGGTCGCCGAATTTCACAAATAAACTTTTGGGCGATTTTCTCGACGCCAAGATGTTCTGTTTCGCGTCGTATTAAATCAGTTTTTCCATCAAAACCTCGTCCAATATTTAACAGCTATCTCAACTAACACGGTAATTGCCTTTCGCGAGAAGGGCCCCAAATTCGATTTGCGTCCGACCAAGTAATATTGGCACATAGGTATTTGCACTGGTCGGCGTGTATTTTCCAAATGAATGGATGTTTTGGCTCAGACCATGTATTTAATCTTTGTAACCATATACGTGACTTTATGTCCTATAAAAACGTCTTTAGACTCGGTTTTATGTAAAAAGCTGCGAGAGAACATTACATAAATATAATTAACAGGGTTCTTTATATTGTCGCTGTTGAGGTACGAGTATGGTGTTTTACAACTATAATTACTGTTTGCAATCTGCATATCTGTACAGTCGTTGAAAAGGCATATAAAAGTCATTTTCTTTATAGCAATTTATTATGAAAACAAATTGAGAAAATGACTCCATAAAGTGACTGAGACTGGATATTGGAAAGGATAACTTCTTTCTCTTAAGAGAACAAATCAAATCAATTTCCGACATACTGAGCTCCGAATGTAGCAATTTCTCTGGCAACGTTCACTTTGAAGTTGACGCGGATCTGTAATAATAAATATTAACAAGAAATCCCTAAAATATTTTCGTAATTAAGTGGAAACAATCCGGCTCTTCTAATCAAAAAGGTTGCTTGAATAAATGGTACATATTTAATTGTAGCCGTTGCCTGCTATCATGAAACAGAAGTCTCAGACGTCAATTAAGAGCTGAATTTGAGCGATCTTGTCTTGTGAATGTGTAATTACGGCCCCAAAAGCGTGGCTCGCTTCGCGTTATTGAAAATTGAGTCTAAAGCGAGACTCATTTCTAATGTAGCTCTGATTACAGGTGCCCGTGTAACATTAATTTTCTATGTAGAAATCGAAATCTTTCAACGACCGGATGAAAATTAAAAGTCCGACGTTTGAACAAAACGTTCTGAATGAAATATAACGAAAACAAAAGATACTCATTTCAAAAGCCATTTCTTTATCAAAAAAATTTAAGGGTGCAACGTTTGAAATGTAGGTTTCCCCCTAACTTTTAGTCAATTTACTTCATTAACAAGACTGTCAGAAACAATAATAACTTTGTAACGAAGAGGAAACTTCGGGAACTGCTCCCGCCGATTTCAAAAACTCTTTCAACGCTTGGAAACTTTTAAAATCACTTTTTAGATAAATTACGTTCCATAATAGATTTTGTATGGCGTAACAAAAGGGAGTGTAGTGAAAGAAATAAGCACTAACTTTACTGAAGCACGTCGCGTGAGAAATATTGTTAAAAATTCTATACTGGCTCGAGCACCATTCGTTTTAGGCACTTCGAGAAATAATAGGGTTTTAAAATTCTCAAATCTCGCCGCTTAATATATATTTGACATGAACAAGCTACGGGCGGGAGTTGCCCCTCTTGAAACGGCCCGAGGCGAGAGCGCGCAAGTTAAAGGCGAGCAACTACAATTTTTTAAGTTCAAGGCCACATAGGTAATTGTATTTATTGCGCGTGTATCGCTTCCTCTTGCCAGCACGCCGATATCACGATCGGTTTTATTGCGTTCGACTATTTTATAAGTCAAATTTAATAAGAAACTAGTAAGTCCACCGTAATCGGTCCCTCAAACGTTTCTATCATTTTCCTTCGATCCTTTTCAAGATGGTCCTTCTAACCGGATTATATCAAAGTCCCGGTCGTTCACAAAATTGATTTTAGTTACACTCGGCCAACGTGAAGTGTATCAATAAAAACGACTGTACGAGACGTGTACACATAACACGCTGATTTAATGGAGTCGCGCGACGATTTGTTTTTCAAAATATTCTAAGAAGGACACGTCTGATTCATCTATTGACTGGCATTGTTTTGAAAATACCACTTTTATGGTTCAAGTCGCGTTAATTACTAAAACAGTACGCGAAGCCAAGTACAGTTTAGCGGAAACGTTGTATACACAGCGAATACTTATAACTTCTATTTGCATTAATGCGCGAGCAACTTGCTCGGACTTGTTCGCGAGGTAATATGTAATACGTTTTGTTTATAATAAGCGGTTTGCACGCTAACTACTTAATAGCCTCTAATCCAGGTTACTTAGTAACTAAACCGCAATAGTATATATCAGTCAGTTCATTATTATTATTAATACCAGTAATTACATTTACGCCAATGCATATGTCTAATGAGTTTGAATAAAGATGCTTTTGAAACTCAATGTCAATAGTCTGGTTGAAATAGGTAAATAAAATAAGATAATTTACAGCTTCCTCGTAGAAACGGTTAATTTGCATTCAATGTTTTAATATATGATACGAGTATTCTTACCGGATATAACAACGCAAGTCCTTTTAGCGCAGTAAGATAGGAATACATTATTGTTATAAATAAATACGCAGCTACGATAAACCTTTATCAATAAAAAACTGTGGGTCAGTCCGTCAGAGCCAACAATAACTATATTCAAGTTTACCTCCACGATAAACGTGTTTCAACCGGTTTGTATGACATGTTGCGTCCTGTCCAAATGCGTTCCTGTTTAGTCATCTGCTGGTCACACCTCAAGGCTTTAACAGTATTCCGGATATTTTTTACAACTATTTTCTATATTCTACACGTATGGTGTATATTTATGTGACCCTCATAGCCCCAGAACATTATTTAGATTTTGTACAATTATTAGATGTCCTAACAAGATGGCGTCCTAATATAGTAAGTATCGAAATTTTCTTCACAATATGTTGTAACATTAATTGATACTGTTATTATTACAACATACAGATAATTAGAAAAGTATGAAAAGTTCAACTGCCGGCTAGCTAACTTATGTGCATCCAAATCTATTTGAAAAATCACTAGTCATCATACATCTGCATTTCGAATTGATTTGTATTGTTTTTCTTTTTCTATCAAAACATATCTTTAATCAACTTTTTCTTTTGTTTTATCAGCATTGTCTTCGATTTGAAGTAGCGAGCGGTCGACATCGATTTAAAAAAAACTGACAATGCTTCAAGATTAATCAATGTTCAAGGAGCGCATCTTATGATCTTATCTGCTTTAACCCACCGAACTGGTTTGCGAGACATTCATATTGATTTAGTAGGTACAATATACCCGCCGACCGACGCGGTATGTACAGTAGGTGAATCGTTTAAGGTGACACTGTCAAGAAGTTGTTTTGTAGTTATTTATTTGACTGCGAATCTTGTTTTTTCTAATGACAGCCAATATCATTTGTATCACCAATTCTGTATAGTGTTGGAGGTAAACGAAAACAACTGATAATATAATAAAAATGTTGTGGTATAATAATTTGTTTTGAATGAGAATTAAACCCACAACTCCTGGGTTCTCTGGCCAAACTTACATGCTAACCACTGGAACAGCTGGTCTAACTATTGGCCAGGCCATACGCCAGCTTCAACTATCATTTGATTTATAAATCGCATTAAATGAGTAGCAAACATTGACGTAACGACTTCACAGATCGTATTGAAGTGTTTCCATTGCACCTAGCATACGTCACAACTTCGTGCACTAAAGTTAGTTTTAGACTTAATGGTAATGGATAGATTATATATATGAATTTTGATAGCGCGTTAAGCGAATTTAATGCTACATGCGCTCGCCGGGCAATAACGTTCGAACAGTCTTTTGAGCGGAACGAAAGCAATTTTTATTGCCCAACTTCCTAAAAGGATACTCTCAATTTTGTTTTTACGTCTGCCCGGACATAACTTTTGAATGGAGGCATGGATTCCGATGAGCATTTTATGTCTTTTAAAGTAAGTTCCCATAGAGAACCGTAACTCCGATTTAATTACTTTCAGGACCAGGATGGAGCGTTAAGTACCGAAGAGGCGAGACTTAACAGTCACATCGAAAAACTATTTAACACTGATAAAATAGAAGGAATATTTAACACTGATAAGTTTTATAAGCACTATTAACGGTAAAATTCAAGGATACTTGAAAACTAAAATACTTAATTTAATTCCTAAATTACAGAAGGTATAGGTACCACTTATCGCAATTCAAGTAAATATCGACATTCATATAATATTTTTAGTCTTACAGAAAGATACAGTACTAATGTCACCTTAATGCTAGGTAAAACGATAAAAATTAGTTATCGAACAATAATGATTATAAATATTGACGTTTTATTTACAAGTGATGCAACAGTTAGATACTCCTTGCATCATTTTGTTAACATTATTACGCTATCGTAACTTTCTTAATAAATAGAATGAAAACAATCAAATATTTTTAATAACAACATTTATGGTGATAGCATAAAAGAGAAACATATATGAAAAGAACTGGCGTTACGGACGTCATCGACCTCATTTCTATATAATTAAATCTATAGAAATAGTAGGTATTGTAGTAATGAGACCTTAATTGCTAAAACGAGTGTTGTTGATCGAAACGGTAACGATTATGAAACTGTTCGTCCTAATTCCGTTATTGTAACTTAGCTTAATGATGCTGAAGATAATTCAACGAAACCGCTAAACACAATTGTCCATAATAATATACTAAGAAACTAAACATAAATACAAATTATGGAAGAGAACTATCGCTGCTTAATATTTATTTTATTCGCTGTAATAATCCGTACACAAATAACAAGTTCTAACATGTCCAAGCATGTTCATATATGTACATACATAGACGTAGCTAACGTCTATTTCTTTGATGTATGGGAACAAGTCACTAAGTAAGAAACGACAATTTTGTACGTAGTTTTATGGTCAGTAGCAATGACCGAAGAAATAAATCTCGGCTAACAACCAACCAATGAATAGTATTGACCTGTCTGCCTATATCTCTTAATGACTTAGACCGTTCCTTTCGCTGTAAACTATAAACCGTCTAATTGAAGTAACTAACGACGTACCGGGTTGCTAGTATCGTGCATTTAGAGAATACGACAATTCTATGAAACGAGATAAATTATGAAGCTAGATTCTTAGGGATTTTACAGTAATGTATTTAATTAGATAAATATTGATATTGACAATACTGGCGGCAAAGACAACGCTAAATAATGGAAAGCTAAATGTTGGAATACAATTAGGGTCGTGTTTATTTATTTACTTTCCTAATAGATTTAATTAGGAATGAGACGAAACAGTTTTGCGACTTACTCCCTCAGTACTGAGGGTCTTTTACGTAATTTGTGTATGTAACGAGATACCATATCATATCGATTAATCTTATTTAGTTAGCAATATTCAACATGATACATTCGCTTAGAAAACTGTTATAAGCGGGATCCTTATTAACTCAGAAAATTGTCCCGACGGTTCAGTTATATAGGGAATTTTGAGACCCGCTAAGGAAATTCGAGGCGGGTGATTAATTTCGCCGGCATCCAGGGATTTGCCGTTCGTTCTCGGCTCGGAGTCACGCTACGCGCGATGTAAATCATCCGAATGCCGCGCTACGTAGCCGTTTGGGGTTGCGGAAACAATTTGGGAGAAACAAAATCATGTGATATTGGGGTTTGGGGAGAGTAATGCCTCGCTTTAACTCACGACTAACAAATGTTTAAATCGGTGAATAGCAAATTCATGATTATTAGTTGCTGCCACAAAAAGAAAACCAGCGTGAAATATTATGAAGCGCAAAATTAAAGCATTCAGTGTCTGAAATGGAAAATCTTTTACCATACAAGTATTTGATTAAAAGCTTTTAGTAACAAGACGCTAAAACCAAAAGTGTTACAGTTAAATAAAATTCCTTCAACTCTGCAAATGCTTTAAGAAGATTAAAACTAGAAATTTACTTTGCTCAGAATGAAAACAAAAAGCTTTTCGCCATCTTCCTCTATCTGTTCGACGTACAACGAGCAAACTGGAAGCGATAAAATATATGATAAAACAAATGTTTTTGATGCTCTTAATGTCAATGAAGGTAGCGGCTATCCGGCTTCTCATGTCGCCCAAACATTTCTGTTCAAAAATCACATTAAAAACGGTTAACTAGCTATGGTTAATACTAGACACTTCCTTGACGCTGCTCTTTCCTCGCACGTTGTACAGCATGCCAATGAGATTTCGTCTCACACACCAGATCCCGGTGCACTTAAAAATTTATGAAACAAATGGACGGAACCCGAGTCTCTGGAGGATCGCGCCTGGCAGGATTTTTCGTAGTTAGTTGCAATGTGTTTAAATTTTAACTTAAACGGGAATGCTCAACTCGAAACACGCCAACGGAGCCGGGCGCAAAGAATTTTGTATTGGCTCTATTCTGCTACGCTATTTGTTAATTAAAATATATAATGAATGATTAAATGCAGCGTTTTACAGCACAGGCAAATTGATGCGTAAAGCAAATTGAACCGAAAGTTTAAGTCGAGAAGAGAAAGTCGTGATTCAATTTATTCATCTCCTGTTATCCACGCATAAAGTAAGGCACTTCGAAGACCACGCGTTAAAACAAAATGATATTAACATAATACGAGTACGTTGTTATGACCTCAAGAAATTAGAAATACGTAATCAAGCAATGTGAAATAAAACACAGATCATAAAACACAATGATCTTATAAAAAAGAACAAAAACCCTTATATTCTTAAAGAAGTGTATCATCATCATAAAGGAACTGCACAAAAAGAGTATTAGACTCAGGGCGGATAAGCAATAATTATTACCTGAGATTTTATGAATGTTCATTGGCCGTCCTACTTTTTCACAGGGCAGGGCTTTGTATGCCTTATTGTCTTGGAACTTGTAATTTTACTTCTGTCTTTTGCATAATTCCTTCGAGCTCATTCCATAATACCAGTTCTAAATCCAGTCATTATATTCTTGGGTAACATAAATGATGGCTTTCGGATTTGAATTTAAAGAATCAAGGGCGAGCAAGAAACTTTCTAATAGCCCTTCAGCGAAACTCGGCTGAACGCAAGGGAGACTTTTTCCAATTCAATAAGTGGCTAATTGTATAAAAGAAGCTGTCCACAAGTTAAACGGGTAACACGATTACGAGAGCGAGTGAATATCAGGGAAGAAGTTGCGGGACAAGAAAAGTTGGACGGCGTTGTGAGTACACACGAACACAGCGGTGACGACGAGACTTTTGCTATTGGACTTATAATGTCAATTATACATTTAGTAAAGTGCTTGGTTCAACACATTAATTTCCCAAATGATTTCGGAAAAAGCGGATGATAGTAAAAAGACTATCCACCATCTTTCATTAGTCAAGTGAACGATTATAACGGTTTTTGGAAGTTACATTTTCATTATAATAACAATAGGAGCAATAAAATTTAATAGAAAATACCCAAGTGTAAAAATAAAATGATACAGCCATCGGATTCGATTCGGATTTAAGAACTCATAATAAAGAAAGCATATTTGATATTTAAATAGTTCAATAATATTTCCATTAACTGTATATTGGGTTCGCTCAGCACATTCGAACTCAGTATTATTAATGAACAAATATTTCTTAATCTAACATTTTATGTGAAACCTCTTCAAAGATGTTTCGTTTCATAAATATTGTAATATTCATCTCATTTTATACATCTACAACCCACTGCCTCAGTGCTTTTGAAGATGAGTTCAATGGCCAAAATATTCTTATAGAGCTATCGTCTAGTAATAGATTAATCTCAATCTTCGTATTCTTGGTATTAACTTCATTAAATCCATAAAGCTATCAACTACGTCGACTTACAACAAATTAATTACCAGCCCCGTTTTCGTTACAGAGGTATTAGACGAATTCGAAAGCTCCATCCCACACTTAATCGGTAACTCGGCTCTTATTGAAATCATTGAAAAGGTTTTTAATAAAGGTATTAGATATATCACCGCTTTTTCTCCGTTCAAGCGAATCCATTCGACTCTGTCGACAATGACCTTTAGAACTTTTATTTCGTTCAATTGAAACCGGTTTCTTCTAAGGCTGGTACCCGTTCGTCGCTATAACAGTATCAGAGTCGATTTCTCAAGTACAATGCATCTCTACCAAACCGTATGGGGCTTCGTTAAAATC
This sequence comes from Myscelus amystis hages, assembly GCA_018244895.1. NCBI lineage: Eukaryota > Metazoa > Arthropoda > Insecta > Lepidoptera > Hesperiidae > Myscelus > Myscelus amystis. The sequence goes on along the minus strand of DWQT01000034.1, from coordinate 12,849 downwards.
CCACACTTTTTAGCAATTCCAGTTCTTCGTAAATTACTTACGAGTTGGATATATACAAGAATGATGGGTACGCAGTATGCGACGTTGAGTGGTAATCCGAATAAAAGTAAATCAGTTGTTTATTAAAATTCCAAATCAGTTTATCCGGTACAATGAAATTAAAAACGAAAGCAGACGTACAAAATTAAATACAATGGCGTTTTACGCGATACTTATTTCTCAATAATAAATAAAACTAAAGTTACAACTCCAATATTTTAGCAGCGAACACATGCTGACAAGATATCTGAAACGAGTTACATTCAAACATAAAAACTCAATTCATTTGTCATTTCAAAGGACGATTTTATCGCTGTTGTGTTTTACGAAAGATTTATGAACGTAAGTCTACGTAAACTAATTATTCTTGATATTAAAAAAAGCGGTGTAGTTAACCGAACACTTTAAAGACTATTATTTAAGAGCAGAAAAAAAATGCCAGGCTGCAATGAGCCATATAAAAGAATTAATTACGCCATAAACCCAAGGAGTTGATAAGGAAGGGGGCCATAAAGAGAAATAAGTTGAAGCTCAGAGAAATTATAGTTTGTTATGGCACCGTTACACGCCGAACGATAGTACTAAGTCATGTACTGTTCTTTTCAAAATGTATGCTGCTACTTGTGGAGTCGTCAACTCAAATTAACTAAACCTCGTTTCATTAATATAGTCTCTTTTCAACATTCGTTTTCAAAAGTCCTTTCCCGTGTGCATACTTCATCAACAAAAGCATTCGTTATTTATTATAATGGAGGCAAAATGTCACTTTTCAGCAACTTTTCGCATCTACTCTGAGTTACGAAAACCATATATTTATTTGCACATCTTAATACATAGCTATCATTTCTAGTTGTGGTTTTCCAGTGTATCGAATACTCGCTACTCGTCACCAATGGAGCTGGCCCTTGTAAAGAAATTTCTTTTTCGAAAGCACAGATGACGGCATCTTGCAATTTGAGCCAGTCGTAAACTTTATGATTTTCAGTGTTCCGCAGCGCAAGGGTGACTGACGTTCATTAATAACGGAACATCATTGACGGATTTTAAATGTCCATGTTTATAATTGAAGGAGGTGAATCATTTTTATATTTATGAAGTCCCAATTTTTAAATAATAACTTGTCATTATGTGAGACCAAAGGTGGTTGTTTAAAATGATCCAAATGTACGCTAAGAAACTATTATTGTATTATTCTGATTTAACCTGATTTAATAACAGACTGGCGGTCTAGGATAACAGAACTGTGGCCATGTTTTGTAAAGAAACCGTTGTTAGTATAACTGCCAATAATTTCTCATTTTTACATAACAATTTTCAAAAAGAAACCAAAGTCTCGCAAACAAATCGTACGTAACATATTGCGAATGTTTAATAACGTCATAATAACGTCGAAAACGCAAAGACATTAATAAATTTGCGTTATATTAAAGCAATTTATCAAAGTTATACCATAATAAACTCAACAAAGATTTCACATAGACGAAAATTCAAAATCTCTCGCCGGCGAGATAGCAAATAATTGTGCGAACGACGTTGTATTAAAAATACTAGACATATTTTCTAGACGGCAAGCTGCTCTTACAAGAGACGATGTTAAATTTCTCGTTACCTAAACAAGTACCTTGCTAATATAAATAAATCCTGTCTATGATAGAATCGTAGTAATAATAAGTTCAGTTTAGTTTAAAAGAATAGATTGAAACAATATATTGTAAACTTGTCCGAATAAATCATTATTATTATTAGCTATTACTCCGCTAAGAAAGGTAAGCAGACAGTTGTCAGTAAACCAATCGCAAGTAATTATAAGGTAGCTATTTTTAAAAATGCCAAAGGACTAGTAATCTATACAAAAAACAACCGAAAAGATCATACCAACAAATCTATTGTTAGCAACTGGACGAAAGAAAACAGCGATAATGCTTCTACGACCTTCCATTACTTTCCAATCAAAGTTGTACAATAAAGTTGGTACTACCAAAATTACCTAATTAACCCACTAGAGCCTTAAAGGACCACTCTAACAACTTCGGGAATACAATCAGTAATATATAAATCGTCAAATAGGGTAAGATTCGCAGTGAATGAGGTTTAGCGGAGTATAGGACAAGCATAGAAAGGTAATAAGTTTTCGCGTTGCTTATTCGAGTGTCTGATGACCTCATTTCGCTTATTGCCTCCTCAACAATCATAGCTGTAAAGACATTTCAATCGGAGTAATTCTGACTTAGTTCTAAAGTCGAGTCGTGACTTACTTATAACATTTCAATATTACTTTGATCCAGAGTTTTAGAACCGTTGGGCAATTTGCGTTAGTACATTTTAACGAGAATTGGCCGTTTTTAACTCGAATACCTATTTTATATTATAAATGTTAGCTGGCTCTTGCCTTTAAAATATTTCTTGGTAGGTAGTTCGAGAAATCGATAATTGAGTTTGTTTCAATGGAGATGGATAGTTGAATAACATTCATAATTAATTTGCAAACAGTGTTAACAATGAAACAGAAAACTAAAACTTATGCGTAATTGAAAGATATATGGTCCAGTTGTTGTTTCGCCTGCAACTTGGCCGTTGCGATTTTTAGCCGGCGTCAACGTTGTTGCAGCGGATTTATTGCCATTTGCTATTTGTACCGGACTTTCTGTTTTCACATGTCACGGCACGAGTTTCACAAGTTGAGACTTCGGATAAAGTTAAGCCACTGCCCACGGAGCCACATTGAAATCAAAACCCATGTCTTCAAAGTTTAAGTAATGATTTAACTTTTATTTTAACAACTTCATAAATCATATTAAGATTTAAGTTATAAAAGGGAAGAAGAAAACAGTTTCACAAAAAGAGATGACAAGGTTATAAAAATGCATAAGAGTTTGTACGCCATAACTGTTAGTGTAATATATTTTTTTTATAACAAACAAACGTCCAGGTAATGTGTGTCTACACGGAGGTAATTCTTGTGCAACAAACGCCGTTCTCCAGCATAATGGCACCATTAAAACACCACCCACAAGTGTAGAGCAAATTGCATTCACCGACATGGGCACGTATTTTACAATCAAACGTTGATTTCCACCGAGCTGCCAAGATCGCATTAGGGTACATAAATTTCCTTACTTAAACGATAAAGTCGAGGAAAGGTTTCACACGAAATTGATTTCGAAAGGGTCAGTCTTGAGCCCTTTAATTTATTTTTGATGCTTCGTTTAGTTTCGTTAGGGACGGTAAATTAATCACCTCAAAAGACGTTGACTGCGTAGTTTTATACGAGTTCCGTTTAGCAATTTGCTTCTAGTAAATGGGTAATCCTTTTTGTAATCAGTATTTTTCGTTTAGAATGCCGGGTAAGCACGTGCTCGGCTAATCGGTCGTTGGAAAATTCAAGTACGATCTTATCGATTCAGTTCAAACCTAATCTAAAACTTAAAGCAAACCTAATGAGAATTCACTAAATACCAAAACGGAGGTTTCGTGAGTGGGAGTTGTAATCGGCGTTATAGCAGACAGACACGAAGAAAAACTTAGCTTTGGTCGCACAAAGTGCCTTTTATTTCAAGGAAGTGTTTAAAGTAAATTAAAAGCGGGCGAGGCGAGTTTTTCAGTCGATCTTTATAATCTAACAAACGGTTTGGAGAACGTTACAATCACAATTCCAATAATAAATGAAGCCAAGGCGCAGTGCAACCTTGGAAATAGATCTGTTGCCATACTCGAGTTCGCTACATGTCGAGTAAAAAATATAACAAAAACTGAGTCGACACAAACCCGTAGCTCGCCTGTTCGGATTATAACCGTCCGAAACTCCGCCCTTTTCGTATTTTTTATTGCACGCCGTATTGTTGTATTCATATCCCAGTGTGGTAATAAATTTGTTGATAGCCAGATTAACTTTTAGCCATATAACGCTTTAGACGAAGCCATTTAACCACTTTAGCACCCACTCACTCTTGATTAAGAATGTATAATATAAAAAAATAATCTATTAATATCATTTCTCAATCGTTAGTTGGTATTGACTGATGAAGATAATTAAGCTTTTTACAGACAATATCATCTCATCGCTATTGAAATCGAACTAATTACTTGTACTATTGTAGTATAAACTGTTAAAGAATGATACAATCGGAATTAATCGCTTCCTCATGTTCCAAGTACGAGTTGGACATAAAAAATGTATAATCCGCCTTGGTAACTAACTAATGGAAAGGTGACTGGAAAAAAACGTCTTCCATCATGAAAGATGAAAAGTGATTCAAGTATGAGGCTACAAAGTCACAACTCATGAATTGGGGTGAACAGTGTTAGAGAAATGAACGAAAATTTGTTTCCCTGAATACGCTCGTTGAAATCAGCGGCGCGAATGACCTAAGATTAACATTTCCTAGTAGTGAACGCGTATCACACACACATACGCGCGCACGTGTGCGCATGTACCCCGCTGGCTGTGTACATGAGAAAGGCCACTCACACAAGCGTAGAGGATGACTAAAAATATTACGAGTTGACATTGAAATGTTAATGCACTCTCTGGGTTCGCCGGCGCATTTTACGGATATTTCGTCCGATCCTCGACTCCGCAATAAAATCGTGCATTACCTTTTTTTTATTTTATCGATTGTTTTGACTGCTATAGCTTCATTTGTGAACGCTATCGCGTGATTGAGTGTGTTTTATGTGATAATGCGAAAAAAATTATATCGGGTGTCAATGCTCTCTACAATTTACGCAGCGCCTACGTCACTAGTCCGATTTCAACGGTGTGGGTATCATCATTGAACTTCGCACCCATTTATCCAACGCTTGTAAAGAATTTATCAAAATATAACCGGCCGTTACCACTGTAGGAAATTAACAAATAATCTGTAAATACTGCGAATTTGTCTTTGAACTCCAGTGATTGTTTAACGTTAATGTTTAAAATTAAAAGTAAATGTTGTAAGAACATTGCGATAGACGTGTGTGACGCATTACTAATATAATTTACCTCGTGATCATTTAAAACAGAAGTCCCAGCTGAAATCACGTTCTAATTACAAAACAGAGTTAATCTGACTAATCTAAGTGTTCAAGAGCGCAGATATAAAACTTTATCCTTCCATTTCGATTAAAATGTTAATAGTTTCCGATTCCGCTCGCTACGACCGCTGAATTTGTTAAATCGTTTCGTATTTCTTGATATAATAGATATCGGTTCTCAGTACCTGCTCCTATAGTAATCATTTCTCAACGCAGGAAGCTATAAGTGGTGCTGTGACGGCAGATCGGGCCTACGTGATTAGAAGCATATATTAGTACATTGCACAATATTTTGAGAAATTTACAAACGGATTATAGAGAACCTTTGATACATTAAACGTTCACTGTAAAATTTCTACATAAATTTTTTTTTAGATGGATAGAATAATTAACAGATTTTTTTGTCACACCATTGCCTATTACCACATCTTACGGTAAGTAACAATAGCTAAAGACAGTCTTCATATAAATGTCCGTAAATGTAATGCTTAGATTTCAAATAATAGATGACCAAACTTTATTTAGCATTTAGGATGTATATCTGACGAATATTTTGATAGATTCAAACATACTTTTTTTAAGCTGATAAACATCAGGATTGGACTACACTCGTGAGGAAGGTAAGTCGTGAGGTTCAATACACTGCACTCGCTAAAATGTCTCCAAGGCTTTATGCCCTTCAAAATGTTTTTTTAACTCACACTTTGATTCTACATGAAATCTTACTAAATTTGTACGATATAATGAAAACCGTAAACAATCATGAAAACTAAAAATAACTCCAAAATAACAATAAGGCTATTGCTTTTTAAGTCCTTATTGTTTATAATTCAATTCTATAAAAATAAATATGACTAAAAAATATTTTATTCGTCATTTAACCAAATTAATATTTTATCAAAGTATAACCACACGATGCTGATACAAAAATACATAAATGTAATTTATTTAAGCATTTTCAAAACTTCCTCAACTGAATTTATCTAGCAATGACTAATGATTTTTTGCATTTGAAAATATTAGTCACGTACCTACTGCAACGGCGATTGCGTTGGGATATTGTTGCGTACTTTTTTAATATATCATTTAGGTTTTCCCATTTCCCCCGATAGCATGTGTTCGTATCATTAATTCTCAGCGGGTAGCCCGTTTAGGAATTGAATTTCAAGATGTATAATAGCACTAATTGCAACGTTCGCCAATGGACGCTTATTAAGATTATCTGGCCGATAATGAACGAACCCTTTCTTAAAAGCTATTGCCTTTCCCCCGATTTAAAAAAAAAACCCTTTTTATTTCCCCTCCATGCCTATTAAGCGTAGCTAACAATTTCATTATTTATAGATAGATATTGTTTTATAAATTCATAAAATGTGATGAGATTAAGGCATATCAATACATTTAATAACATATTTTCGAATTTATTGTTGCATCACTATGCTTAGTCAGTATAATATTAACTGTTATTCGACACTTAAAATTGTTTTTACCATAGTTAATTTATAATAAATGTCGCTGCGAAAAATATACCCATTTCCCCGAAATGATAATGTTTATTGCGGATTAAAAAATGAGTAAACGATAGACACGACATCGAAAACATGTTTACAAAGCTGCATTATTACGTTGTAGGTTTGTTTTTGATCGGTTTCAGAATTCAGAATGATAAAATTACTACGCATTATTTTCTGTACGTACGCGGTAGGAGCGTGCATAAGTATCAACCTCTTATTTCTCATTTCGCATTTCGACAATCTAAAATGTAATGGTTATTTCCGTGGAAGAAAACACTACTAGTATAATTAGGTAGCGCGTTGTTTTTTGGTGTGGCGTTTTATAATTTGAATGATTTGATCTATAATAATCACCGGTTCTTGAACTGTGATTTTTTTGTTTTTTTTTTCGGTATTTTTTTGCGAATTTTTTTTCTGCTATTATTAAAAGTATAATTAGATAGACTACGCTTAGAGTTTAATAACATTATTACTACACTGACGATATAAAATAAAATTGGCGAGAGTTAATATTAAGGTAAAGCCACTAGTGATTAAAAATCTTGGTCGATTAACAAATTGGATTTAAAAATTGGCATTACTTATGTCCCATTTAAACAGCATATTACATCGTGGGTATTATGTTTTAAGGATTTACTTAGTTGAATTTATAAATATTGTCAGATATTGAATAACTTCTTTAAAAAATCGTTTTAATTACACTGAGAAATGTTACAAATTATTTTAGCGAAAATTTTTACAAGTAAAATTTTAACGCCTCTTACACAAATTTTAATGATCGAATTCATTTTTATCCTTTTTACCATTACTTTTAAAATTTTAATACATTCCTCAGTTTTTGTTTAATTGTTTAATAATATTCATATTTTTACTTTAAGATTCATAAATCACGAATTATGAAGTTATTACGAGATTGCGGTTGCAATATTTTTAACACGTTTAGAATATATTATAGAGGGTAGAAAATTGATTTAAATTTTTTTAAACCGTCCGAAAACTTTTTATCAACTTTTGAATTTGGCCGTTGACTTTTCCGGGCAACTGATATCGGATTCAAATTGAATGAACACTTCACTGTAATTATAATTGGAGGTGGACTTACCTGTGTGGCATCAGTGTAGGGTGTCGACGAATTTTTGTCGACCAATTGCGACCCAAACACCGGGACGCCGCTCGAAGTCGGCGTCGACGATCTCAAATCCGAAACTTGTTGGGGGACCATTTTGCGTTAATCCAAAAAATAAAAAAACCCCCGCAAACAGAACACAAAAATAAAACACAGTTCACGTATTGCACTTAACACTACAAGACTAATTTGTTCGAGTTCAATGTTTCGCATAAAGTTTTTATAGCAGTCCGAAAAAAAGTAGCCTTTGCTCGTACCGGCACCGGAGCCTCTCGGCAGGTGTCACGCCGAAAACCTCCCAATATCTGGACACTATTATTAATTCTCGGTCTAGAACTAACGATCTGCCGCTGTCTTCTTCGCCGGCGAACGGTCCAAAAGTCATAATTTCAGCGGGCCGCGTCCGCTCAGTTTTGAAGCGGGGCGAGTCGCATAATCGGGATCGCTAGCGGCTACGTTCGCACTCCGCGGTGACAGAGGACCTACTAACTGCTCGGCAACGTGCAGAGTGCTGTCAATATACCGCTCAGCTGTTCGAGACTCCCTCCCCGCGCCGCGCACGCGCCCCGCCCTCCCCCGCCTCTCATTCCGACGTCGCACACCGTCACGACCGCACGCGTCACATGGATATGACCGTGTGTAACTTCTGTGAAGATCGTGCGTTTCTAGATGCAAATATCTACACTTATGACTAGTCAATAATGTAGCGTAGAAATAAAAGTTTATATTACGATTTACGCAGTTTACGTTTATACAATCGTACATATTATAAAGTTCAATTTTAACGTGGTTCGGTTTTAACACTAATTTATCTTTTATAAGGTTCTTAATACAGCGTACCACAGAGTATTGCTTAAGGATTTTAATTAGTAAAAACAAACATGGCGTCATTTAAAATTGTACACTTTTTCTTTCGCTGTTTAATTCCGTTTTAAGGTGATTTAAAATGCTTATAACATCAACATGAATTTTATTGTGTAGATAGAACGAGTTACTGCGAGTAAAATGTATCTTCTAGATTTTTTTTAAATACCAGAAATAAGTAAAACTAATAATTCTGCAATTATTAAGGTAATGGTTAAATTAAATGGTAATATTTTTTTTATCTTTATTTATAATATGCTTAAATTGATAGATTATTATTGTAATATTACTTGTAAAATGAAACTAAAATTTGATTGAAAGAAAAAATATGTATTAGGGACATTGAATAAAAGATTTGATATAATGTTTCAGAGCAATTAAACGACTTTATATATATTGAAACATTTATTAACAGAATACTGTAATCCTTAGAAATTACTGACAAAGTTTAGAGAATAGGCACTTACAATTTTTTGGGCTGACATTTAAATTAAATTTCGCCTGATGGAAATCAATATTGTGGTATACGATGAAGCATACCTCGCTTATTATGTCTACTATTCTGCCTATTGTGAACAAGAACACTACAGCTGTTTTTCGGTAACTCTTCTCACTCCTCTCTCTCTCTCTCTCTCTCTCTCTCTCTCTCTCTCTCTCTAGGACTCTTGTGAGTAGCGACACGCTTAAAATGGAACTCGTGTGTGAACATAAATAAAATGTGATCGAATGCAGACGGCTATGCAACTACCGCGTCGAATACTCAAAACCGGTTGGTTTGTACGGCCATTTCTGAGGAAACGATGACTCCCTTGCCGTAATGGGGAACCATAGCGATCGGCGGTCTTAGGTGCGATTCCCGGTTGCGCAAGGATGTTAAATTCGTGCCTTTTATTGTTCCACTGCTGGACTAGTGGGAGAGGATTTGGGCCATAGTCTACCACGCTGGCCAAGTGCGGATCGGTAGACTTCACCTCGGAATTATAAACTTTAATAAAACTTCACGATGTTGTCCTTCATTTTTTATAGGGAGTGATTTTTCAAAATTGCAAAGCCATAAAACGCACTTTACAAATCTTAGTAGCGCGCCGGGATTTGAGCCCGGGTTGTATGAAACTATTTGGACATGTTTTTAAAATGGACAGTGAACGAACATACAATATAACATTACTGTGGATAATATTTTTTATGCTAAAAGACTAGCCAAAAGGCAAATAGCATTCACAAGGTCTCCGGCTATCTTTCCCGACATCTACTAGGATCGGAGTAATGGGAATTATTATTGTGAAATATTATTATTGTGAATTTGCACATCTGAAAGGTTCATATGGAAATATAAACGTTAGCGAAAGTATTTGTATTCCATATTTGATTTGGAGAATGTTGCGTAATAAATATAAAATGATGCCTTATTGAGCTATTTTAAACATTTGTTCAAAACCGAAAACATGAATTTTTGTTTACTTTACACTTTGGTATCGGTATATTAAAATTTTTTAATTTATTTCCAATACTTATTTCTATAAGGCAATTAAGACTTTTTAATGACAACTATTTAATTATACCCTTTGTCCCCAATAAATTTGATTTCATTTTGTGGCGGCATAAAGTCATAAATAGATAATAAAGAGCGTACGGCAAACCATGGGAAGTTAGTAAGGACAGAGATATATGGCACTCGGTGCTTCCTGCCTATCCTGCCTATCCTGCCTATCCTGCCTATCCTGTCCGTGAGAGGGGACCCGGTCCAGCAGTGGACTACTGAAAAGGGTGGAAAAGAAACAATTAAATGAGTCGTTTCGAAACGAACAACACAAACCACATTGTGTGCATAGCGCATTAACAGGTGCATCGTACCTGCCGCAATACTATCAGTCATAACCGCTCCGTCTGCCTTTGAACGACCTATTAGATTAGCTGTGTACCTACAGACAGATTAATATACATATTTCATATTCATCACCCAGGTCCTTCATGGGGTAGGCACACAGAGTTTTTTTTTTATAATATGGAAGTAGCAAACGTGCAGTCCACCTGATGGTAAGTGGCTACTGCCGCCCAGTACTGCCGGTAATGGGCATTTGTAATCGACCCCACATAAGGTCGTATAACAGGTCGACCACAGATGCGCCGCTGCCCCTGAGGACTAAGCTGGAATGCCTCGAAAAAGTATGTTTCCCTTACCACACTCTTCAAACCAGAACACAGCATCGCTTCATATTCTTACACACTCTTCACATCCCTGTTCTCAAAAACATTAATCACGTTTCATGCATACACTCCGGTTTCGGAGGATTTTGACTTGACTCCCCAGTCAGCACGTGTCTGACCTATTACCGAGATAGGCCAGTCCTGATCTCCTCGGCGCCTACGTCTATCAACACTCGCATTGTACATCTGCTTTGTCATTCTTTCCACATACAAACATTATCAGCGATTATATTTCACGCTGAACGTAATCAAACGCTTTAAGTACTCGCCAACATTGAGATAACGTGGACCTCGGGGGATATTAAGTGAGATTTCTTCGAAACGGAAGCTGTTGTAACTCCTTATCTCGTACCTCATATCCCTGTTATGATGAGCTAATCGCCAGTTTACATTTATGATCTATGTAGTTTGAGTGAACAACACTTTTGCTCGCTACTCTGTTAATGTTTTTGAACCCCGTGTCAATATATCTGCCATTTCTATAATATGACTTATCGTTATAAATAATAATATAGAGTCAGTATTATGATTTATGGCATATGGTAAACTTTATTAGAGTTCCATATATTATAGTCATTAAAAATATCGGTAATAAAGAAATGCAAGTAATTTGTATATTATTGATTTAAAGTAAGGATAATATGATTTGATTCAAGTATTCGTATATGCAAGTATATAGTTAACTGTATATACCCACATCTTGGTCTCAATAAAAAGGGTTATGGACAATTAAGTAAGCACACCTGACGGAATCTATTTCGCAACGAAATCAATATGCATCAAGACTGTATACATGCGGGTAGCAGATGGCGCTGTATAACTTTATAATAGCACTAGCTGTTACCCGCGGCTTGGCTCGTCAAGAGAATTTCGAATTTGAACATTTGAAAATATTTTACTGTAGTAACCAGACAACCAATAAACTACGAACAAATTGAAAAATAGTTTTTTATATATAAACAAGAGAAACGATCTTGCCCGTCACGCAAATATTTTTTTAGCTCGGCATCGAACCGCAACCGATTAGTTGTCTATAGGTAATAACAACTGCACTAACGGATCACAGCGAATGCCGGCATCCAATTATCTTAATTTTCAGCCTTTTCGCAATACATGTACAACTACAGAGCAACCGTTTCCCGCAAAAATATTAAATCACCGATCACGTACTACGGCGATAATTACGCGGAATTATGTTTTCCGTGTAGCAGATTCGATTTTCATCACAATCAACCGAACGGAGCGAAATCGGGAATTTTTCAACCAAAATTCCCTTTGATTTCGGTATTTCCTTATCAGAAATGTATCGACAAACTCCGAAATGGAAATACATTACGTAAGCTATTAACGTAAGTACCTATATTTTTAAACTATGTATTTGATTTGGTTTAATATAGACACAAATTTGTTCATTACATGCTGCTGCTGATAATACAGACAAAAATCTGTTTGATTTTGTTTATGAATAACAAAAATATCTTTATCAGTATAACATTGTATATATTTCCATCAGCTGTCCGCATCACATATCACTAGCATTTAACTGCCTAATTTGGAAACAGACAGCCGTGTATGTAACCCCAAATTAATATCAAAATCAATACAATAATAGCGAACTTAAGCAATTCTACAAATAACGCTAGCCAGGTGACTGAAAATTGGTTTCATGTGTCATTCTGATGTCACCCTTGACCCCGTCGTAATAGCTCAAATTACATGTGAATCAGACGTGTAACACGATTTTTGTTTACATATCAAACGCCTAATTAACTGAAATCGCTATGTTGGAGGCTTCGCTGTGTGGACTGAACTTTGATTGCCTGAGTCATATGTTTTGACGATCGATTATATTATTAAGAATGTATCATCAATGAATATAGAAATACTTACCTATTCAACTTGGTTTTTTAAACTCTTAATATGTTACATGAATAAAATTTAAACGTCTGTCTTTCAAAATAACTTTGTTTTTGACAATACTAAAACACAAATGAAATGTTTTTAAGTATTTGTCTATCTATGTCTCTTTCTTTGTCCGGGGTAATCTCATTGCATCTAGCACATTTAATTCTAGAATGAACG
>DWQT01000033.1:0-38395 GCA_018244895.1 Myscelus amystis hages | reverse complement strand
CTTTCGCCAGGATAGCAATCCTCAGATGGAATTAAAGAAAGAGCTTTAGACAAAATATCTTGGTCATTTAAAACCTGACTCACATAATTTCCATGTCCTAACCAACATAACAGGTGTACTTTGTGCATATACACTTGGTATTCTTTTTTGTTTCTGTTAATTTTTCTTTTCATCATCATTTCCATGTCAAGTTTTTTAGTTTTTCTACAAGCTGCACCGGGAAAGTCTACTATAAGCTGTATTCCTTGTTGTGATGTAATTTTGCTCTCTGAAATTCAAAGAATGGTTCATATTATGAATCATATTGCATGATTATGTATTTATTTTTAATTCTGTAATAGCATTGCAAGGAATAATGCATTGATAGGTTATAATTTAATAGGAACACTTAATAGCTTTGAATCATTAATGGTTTTGAAATTTGGTTCACATCTTTTAGAGAGTTTCAAATATTTGACTTATAGGGGTCACAATAATCCATATTTATTATGAGTGGATAGTATAGTGACAGTATCTTTAAAGTCTTTCCCGTCTCTCCTAACAAAGTGCAAATTTTGGGAATTTGTACAAATTAGCATATGGATCCTCCTATTGATTATACTAAAATGGCCTTAACCACTGCAGTAAAATGTCCACTCAGGAATCGGAGGAGCTCAGGCTGTTGCCTAGGTCTACCATCATAGGCCTGTGGACTTGAGTACTTAATTTATAGATATTGCTCCACCTGGGCGAAATTGGTTTGGGGTGATTGTTGTTGAAATAAGAGCAACAGTATCCACATTCCTTTTTAGTTGGTATGCTTGTGAAACATATAAGGAAACAAAATATGTGTTTTTCATAGTTCTACAAACAAGTATCTGTTTCTAAATTTGGCAATTAAAGGCCTTTATTCTGGTACCAAACAGCTAATATACATAAACGATATGTTGGGCAAAAAGTAATCCTTTATTTTGACAGTTAGCTGTAGTCCTCAATATAAAGTATCGATCAAACAATTTTGTATTTATGCTCGTTGGAAACGTGACATTTAACATTAAAAAAACTATTTTCTATATTTTTTAAATCATGTACATAAAACTGGATTCAAAAAGAGATTCGATGATGGGTGCCAGATCAGTTTTAACATAGAAAATCAATGATGATCAAACTACCACCTGCGAAGCCATGGCCAAACTGAATGAAATCAACCCATTTCCTAAACAGATGGTAACTGGGGATGGGAAATAGTTTATACACGAAAGTTTGTGTGAAAGCGATCATAGTTAAAGTCGGTGAAGCATCTCAACCAGTAGACAATACCTAAACTAGTGAATTTCAGGCACATTAAATTTTGCCTTAATTCCAGACGTAGTTCTAAGTTTTTCTATAGTATCAAATATATAAGTATAGAGACATCTTTATGGGTAGATTCTGTGGTTTAATTATTTTGTAAAAAAAACAATACCTGCAACTTCCTCCCAATCTTCCATGTCTGTGTCACTGTCATTTTTAGCTTTAGCAACCTTTCGTTTTCTTGATTTTGGTTGTTTGACTGGAACAATGTCTTCTCCAAGAGCTAAGAGGTCGTTCACATCACATTCTCTTGTGTTTTCACTCTTCACACTGTATTTTTGTACAGTTTGCTTTGTTTCATCAAGTTTAGTTTTATGCTTTTCAAGTTCTAAGAATGTCTTTTTAGCTATTTCTTCACTCTGCTTCAAATTGTGCGACCATACCTGGAAAACAGCATAAATTTTGTAATAATGCAATAACAAGTTATAAAGTACTTATACACCTATAATCATGATGGAATAAAGTGTTAAAATTGGGTGATTCTAAGTATGACTCATAAGTAGAAAATTTTCACAATTCTTTTTATTATGTTTGAAGAAAATGAAGTTTTAGTCTGTAATTGAAGTGGTACATAACAGTTTATACACTAAGATTGCTATAAATAGCTTGTTACCAATAGTTTAAGAATTGAATTAATCTTGCATCAATGACCTAATGTATGTTTTGTAAGGGATTTTGTGGCTCATACTCTACAAAGTCGCTGTATGAAATGTATGTTACATGCTGATGATTGTAGATCGATATTTGTTTTCCACAAATTTTAGAAGTAATAGGTAACCACTCACATTAAACACAGCTGTGCATTTTCAAGGAGGTAAATCTAGATCTACAAATACTGCTAACTAATGTAACATATATAACTATACATATTATAGAATGTGGATAACAGGGTTGTGAGTATTAGGTATTTTTTCTAATGCATTACACTTTCATTACCTAATATTACTTGATTTTGTAATTACAGTATAAAACAATATTCAGTATGTTTATGTTTTTGCGATAGCGCGCACTATCAAAATAGTCATATACACATACATACAAATACATACATATATGCATATATACATACATTCAAAGAGGATTACTCTCAAATTGGTTCAGTCTGGTAAAAAATATGAAATGTTTACTATATACTTTCTTTCCCGACTCAGGGGTGCAAATGCACTCTCTTGCAACCAGCTGCCGGTGCCCATGTGTATATATATAATATGTATCTCCGTTACAGAAAAAGTTGGAGTGAAGTCTTTAATATAATGAAATCAATATGTAACAATAATCAAAGACATTAACATCTTTATATTCTGTGGTGGTTTCAAAATCATCCTCCTCATTTTTAGAATCAACCATGTAGCTAGACTGCCTTGCAGAATTCACGGGTGCTTCATCCTCGCTGCTGCCTAGAAGTACAAAATTACTCATAAAATTGAAATGTTCTTGTATAGTTCCGAGTTATAGTATACACAAATGTGTAGTTAAATATATGTTAACATTATTAAAGGCATTTTGTTAAACAAGCTTGGGAGTTTGTTTAGTAATTTTAAGATCCCTGGAGTTTTGTTTACCAAATTAGCGCAGTCATTTACTAGTGGAATTTAAATTTACTAGTGTAGTAGTTTCATTTACTAGTGTAATTATGTATCTTCCTTTAATTAGTGCACACAATGTGCCTCCAAGCCTGAAATATCGTTACATTAACTAAAATCATGTAGCAATATTAACAACTTACCACTTTCAGATAGATCGAGAATTGAAGGCAGCAACTTTTCAGCATCAGTCAAATCTTTCACGGTAACCATCGACTTAATCTTCGACTCAGATTTAAGTTCATTATTGTACGAGTTTGTTTCTTGACTGACTTTAGCAATAAAAGTTTTAGTAAATTTGTTATTTTTTCCTGGATTAGACTTTCGTTTTTTGCTCTTTGTTGTATTATCATCTGAGGAGTAATGAGCTTCTGGTTCATCATCTTCGGAACTTGATGGCGGTGAAATTACAGCTTCTGAACCCGAATCACTAAAATCACCGGCATCGGCTTCACTGTCATCTTCATCCTTGTACACAGTTTTTATAACCTTTTTCCGCGTAGTAGGCATTATATGACAATATTATACCCGAACTAAACAATGCTATATATTGTACAATCTCTCTTCAAATTGTTGTGAAATAAATGTATTCCAAATTCTAATTAAATACTTAAAGAAAATGGCGCGCAATTTTACTCATCTCGTCTCGTATTGTGAATTTATGACAGTTGTTTCTAAGTGTTTTTTTCTCCGAAAGTAGCATTAGACAACGTTCTTTTCGCCTGACTTAAATTCAAAGCACAAGTGTTTGTTAGGTAAGTATTGTAATTTAAAATGTAGCTTTAGTTTTAACTTTAAATATTTAGTATGTTATTTATTGATGAGTTTAGTTTTTAAATGTCTTTAAAAAAAGATATATCATTAGACTTTAGATAGCATCGTCTACATCTCAAATACTTGTTTAATTAAATCCAATGAGTTTAAAAAAATAGTTTATTTAATTAGGACGTTGCTATTTCCCGCGTTCGCGTCATTACGAGTACATCTATTATAAGATTTCACTGAATTATAGTCAAGCTAAAAAAGTATTTCAAACATCGATCAGCTCTTTCATTTTAACTGACAATAGAAGTTTCCAGTTTTTTTTAATATTCGCTTTACTTTTGTTTACTTGATGGTAAGTGACGTGCAGGCGGAATGAATATTACAGCAATGGTATGGTACTGTTGTGCTTGTGTCGAAGGAGCCTGTGCGGGTGGCGTCGTCATTTGATGAGGAAGCCGACAGCTAGGACCGAGTGCTCCGGGAGGGCGTAGCCGCATTACTAGCCTAGCACCGCGCCTTTAATAGCGGGATGTAATCACGGTAGGGCATTAATTGCCCTCATAAGTCCACCAGGGGTAGAGAGCAAATCCTCGAGGCCCGAAAACCCATGGGTGCGACTAGCCTCGTAGCATGAGATGATAGGTGTGTGGTACTGTTGTTTATATGCCCTGAGAATATGTGTAGCTGGAAAATCGTTGTAGACCTTTGAGGAACTCCGTCATTAATCCTATTTTGCGAATGGTGATATCATGCTTTCGTGCGAAATTTAATTACCATCTTCAAATTTTTTTCGAATAATGTTTTAGCCAAGACTATAACCCGCAATTGTCCTTATTCTTAGAACAAAACTTATAATATTGAAATCGTCAAAACTACTGTATTGTTATCACAATAAACTTTTGTCACTAGAATATAAATATAACAAGAGAAATCGATTTCGTTACATGTATTGTGTTTAAAATACCTACAAAAAGTACCAGTTTGGCAAAAATGCAAGTTTAAATTAAGGAACTTAAGTACCTACTTCCTGTTTCTTTCATTATTGTCAATATCATTTTCAGTGTCGTGGATTCTGTGTATGGTATATCCACACTAAAGCATTTAAGTACGTGTATACTACATTATACTTCTAGGTATACTGGTATAGAAATTCTTTAATTGACACAATTCTTCACAGTATTATTTCATTCAATTAGTTTTCAGCTGATCAGACTTATACATATACTTATTTTTCATAATATTTATACATGTACATATTTTTATTACATACAGACAGAAGAAACAATTTGAGCAAAATACCAGAAATGTTTGTTGTAGGTGGTTCTGGTGGTCCCCGACCTCGGGGTTAGCATTCAGGTTTTCTTTTTATCAAATAAAGAGGCCGGTATAAATAAATAAATCTGGCGTCTTCTAAACCAGTGGGTTTCGTGCTAACATTGTATATCGACTGCTCATGTTACACTGACTTAACTATGAATATAAAGAATAAGCGAGATTTTTATTAATATAGTTACGTAAGAAATGTTTAATATTTTAGTCTTAATTAGTCATTATTTTTTACGTCTACATAAGAACATTTGCAGTTTTGATTTGTTAAAAGCTTTATAATTCACTCTAATGGAAAGGTTTCGCGTTTGTTTAAGAATGGCAAATGGTCTGAATCAATTTCGCTAAGTGTTTTGAGCAGAGCTTTATTGCCTGTATAGCGACTGTTGAGTGGATGAGCGCACGTCGTCTCGCTGTTCTCCTGTGCGTCTATTGACACTTTTGTGGATTGCTTGATTTATAAAAAGTCGCAATCAATTGTATGAGATAAATAAAATCATTTTATGTTGGACTTTCACAGCTTCCGATACTGGCGATATGATTGATGAAATGTTATGTTAATATACTGAATACTTTTTCAGTAACGATAATCAATCTACTTTCTAAGTAGAGTATTGGATGACGCAAGAATAAAGGCGTTAAAAATGTTAAGAAACAAGTACATACATCCTATCACTGTATTATAATTAACTTTGTAGTCATGTGGATTTTGTGGATATACTCCAGGGATAAAGTGGAATATAACAGGGGCCTACAGTGTGTTATAAACATTAAAATGGTGAATGTACAACAATTATGCACATGAATAGCTCATTGTTTAAAGGTATCTTAAAACAAATGATAAGTGTCGGTCCAATAGCGAACTCTATGCCGACGGCTCTGAAGTTGCCCTTTCAAGGACGCTCTATTTACCATAAAGCATAAACTTACATAAATAACTCCAATTGTTTGTTGCCTTATTGTTAACTTTAATTACATTTTGAATTAATTTTGTAATTAAAACGGAAGCTAGAGCGCGGCGCGTGAAGTTTAAGTGGCTGGAAACGGATCGAGCCGGCGGGGGACGCGGGGCTTTTAGATGCAATCTCTGAGTGGATTAATTAATTCTGAGGTGCCGGTTATCTCCTGTTATCATTTAATAAAGTTGCTTAAGGCTAAGGGAATTTCTATTTACGCCAAACCGATGATCTAAGACAATAATCACACCCAACTGTGACGTCGATGGTGACGCTCGGTATTATTCCGTCGACTCTGAATCTGCTGTTATATCGATATGTCGTTAAATGTTTCATGAGGTGTGCAGGCATTACCCGGTGTGATGAAAATAACAAATTCAGAACGCTTTTCAAAACAACACTCTGCCAGCGCTACATTATGCATGAAGCACTCCATTTGCTGATCCGCTCAGGAGTCCTGCTCGCGGTTCGTTAAGCGCTTACATTACCTACAAACACTTATTGATTTTGAAAGATGGATGCGATTTGAGAGAAAAGTTTCTCTTTAAGTATATTTTTTATTGTAATAATACTCTTTAAGTCTTTAAGATATTAGGAGGCTTTTAATTGATTAATTTCCTTATAATAAATTAATCTGTGTTTTATTTTGTATTCGTAAAACGTCTTTCATTCTTTATTTGTTAGTAGTTTTATCCTCGTTGTTTAATTAAATATAAAATGTATGTCGAATGATGCAACGAAATTTATACTGAATAATAAATTATATAACATATTACCAATGCAATGTCCATTTGAGGAGGAGAGAGAGGTTAGAAATGCAATATTAATGCACTGTCGAGTGCCGGCCCGAGTGCATTTACTTAATGGATCATAGGGAAATGTTTACACTGTCGACAAATCTTAAAAAAATCTCTTAGCAGCCGGATTGAGAACCTCTTTTTGAAGGATTCTCGCGTGTGGCTAGGGACGCGCTTTCACAAACAAATAAAACGTAACTTCGAGTAGTCAAATAAAAAAAACTTATGCGACACCTCTACCATGTTAGGAGAGAGTAGGATACATTACCGGAGTGGAAAAGTTAAAAAGCTTAAATGTATCTCCGACGCGGCTAAAAGTCTGACAAAAGTTCGACTTCCATTTTAAAAAGCTCCATTACAAAACATCGAGATTCGCTTCCGCTGTCATCGGGTAATCTGATGTTAGGTAAAAGAAGGAGTTAAAAGTTTTCATTTGTTACTTTTATTGAGTCCATTAATAATAATATTCTCGAACATTCGTGTTACAAGTATCTATACGTAATCTTTTTACATATAATAACACTTGAAGTATCTACTTATCTATAAACTAAAGTCTTCATTTCATACCTACCGTTATAAATTCTTATTTAGTTAAATTAAATGGACATTTATGTGCGACTTTTATTATTTTCAGTCAGACGTGTGCATTTAATGGGATTCCGTTGTGTCCTTACTGTATAATATGTGTAAAAAAATACTGTTTCCCCTTGCCTCAAAAGACCTTATACTTATACCCAATAGTAGGAAGTTGTTTTTGTGTAAAAAATCTTATGAAAATTATTCTAAAATTACTGGCTATCAAATATTCACATTGTAATATTCCCGAAATATTAAAAATATTTCATTCACAATTTTGGTTTCAGCATGTTTGATAGCATACACAGCTTCGTTATGAACTTGATCAAAATTAGCCCAAGGTTTATATACCGAGGAGTTGATGATGTATGAGTACATGATACTAGTACTTACGTGGTGATCGATCGTCAACAATATGTGGGCCACAGAGATCTCGACGTAATAAATGTCATTCTGACCCATCTCCTTGCTCTCTTACTAGCAAAGATAGCGTTGATTTTTTCTGATATTTGAGTTTTCTTATTGTGATCTTAGTTAATGTACTCGTACTTAGTCAGTATTGGTTGCTACACTATTACATAAGATATAATTACACTAAAATACTTTATTGGTTAAATTCTGGAGTTCCATGCGTTCTTTTTTCAAATACTCATTTCACATATTTAAATTATGTGCCTGCTAGTAATTTTAAAATTATTTCTTCTTTGGTTACAATCTTAACCTCTTACTCCTTTCGGTCTTCTTCAGTATTCTTTCGTGTTGGTAAGCCGTTGTTGCATAAACTTTTAGTTACAATATATGAGGATAAGTATTTATATAGTCCATACTAAAGAGATTTGAAAAGCTACTTCGAGGCTGTGACGTTCTATATGCACGCATTGATTATTATGAAGTTATTGAAACAAATGAATGATTCTTGAGAAACTCGTGCCAAATTTACTAGGCTGGAGAAAATATTTCGCCTGTGAATTTGGTTACTATTAAATATATCATGTATTTAAAATGATTACCCCAAGTATCAAGATAATAAATCGCAGTATAGAAGATCTTCGCGGACACCTCCACGCGGAGTAAAGTAAGTAGAATTTGAGAAGAGTTGTAAGTAAGGCTTTGGCTTCGAGATAGTGCTTTTAGGCCTTAACCCCGGGGGTGATGCAGCGGGTCCGTCGAGCTTCTTAAAATGTTTTCACTTATGTATGTATGGGAATACATTACTCTGCCTTCGGGTTACTTGAGCCGCGCACACTTACTTTTAACACAAAATTGAAGTGACGTAAAGCTTTCACTCAGCTCTCCGGTGTATGTTATCTTAAATTACATTTATCTGAAATCTGAAACATCTTTCGGATACGGTGTCGGTAAGCGATGTATTTGTATATGCTGTGTTGCATGATACATGATGGATGTATATGTTTTAAACAGATTTGTCAATAAGAACAGTTATTATTAATATTGACGACGAGTGGCACTGGCGAAAACTGGAACTACTGTATAAAACTATATATATTTGAGGTCAAAATAAAAAGTAATAGTATGTATAAATAATTACAATTTTATTAAGCCATGCAGTTACAATTCTTTGACAGCGGTACCGACATTAAATATTTATAAACGCCTTACATATGTAGATACTAAAATATTTCACAGAAAAGGGACTTATAAAATTACATTTAAAAGCCAATAAAATTTTATTTGCAAGTTTCTTTGCCAACGTTTTTATTTCAATAAACGCAAGTATCTTGATCATTTAACTACTTTGTTGTCCAGGAAACAGTTAATAAAAGTTTAATGTCATTGTTTACGATACCCCTAACAGACTGTGGGAAGTGTGGGTTAAAATGTTTTACAAATTTCCTTTCTCACACGTATAAATTGCAGAATATCTTTATATATTATGTACATATATGACTATAATGATCATACCCTTATTCAAATTATCTACAGCAAAAATAGCATACTTATTGTGCAATAATTTAGTATGTATATGCAATGTACGTGCAACAGATTCCGTACTATAATAAGAACACTTGAATTTACGTATATTATTATTCTTATTATTATTTATTATACCGTCACACCGGGTTCCTAATGAAGTGGGCAGAGATCACCGATTGATTTTAAATTGGTTGAAATGCTATGTAAATTGTGTGTACAAATGTTTGAAGGTGACATCAAGTTTATGACAGGAGGGTACAAATTACGAGTAGATGACGTGAGTGTGTATGCATCTGAGGCAACTGCAACTTATGAATGCAATACACACAAGATCTAGTACATAAGTACGGTGGTAGCTTCTTGCATTCATAACAATAATCACTTAGCTTAATTACTGGCGTTAATTACGGTCGATCTCCCTGGTTCAAATTACGTACTCTAAAACGCATTAGCCCCTGACAGCTGTAGATTATCCGTCTGAGCGTCGACAGGACCGCTCGCCGCGGGACCATTGCTCTAATGAAATTTAATGAGCCTTAATTGTCGACGACTTAATGAACGAAATGTAGATAAGCGATCACCTATCGCCCTAAGCGCCAAAAAGAGAAAATGCACTCGCCAAAGCGACCGCGGCGCGCTGCAGTAGAAACTGACAATAAAAACAGGTAAAGTGCCAATCGTTATATTTATTGAACACTATCCCATTTCGATGAAGCATTTGAATAATCATATTTTATGTACACACTGTTCACTAAGTCAAAATAAGTTGCCTTAAATATGTGGGCGTTTATTTAATGCCTTGATTTTGGTAGCCGCATAGCTAATACAATGACATATAGGTATACTAACAGAAACAAATTCACTTATCTCAGAAATGTTTGTCCCGGGTGGGAATCGAACACACACTCTGCGCTTTAGCCGACACGCTTGCTAATCCTCTAGACAGACCAAAAAAAGCACACTACGTACATATCGCTTTCAATTAGGGTAATAACGATAGGAATATTAATGAAATGTTCTTTATCTTCTTATATAACAAAAAGAATTCTATTTAAACAACGCTTGAATTATCCTTATTTAGAAACGTGATATAGGTACATCTAATATATAAATTAGCTATCCCGATTTGTATTTACAATGAATTTAAGAAAAAGTATTTGTCTGTAGCGTTAGCTATTTTCGTATAAAACAGTAATTAAACGTGTGGAGGCACACTAAACTCTAAAATTAATGTCGCCGTCGAACAGATTTGTATGATACTAGCATAATTATTCCGCCATAAACTAGTAACAAAATGGATTTGCGATTGAACTGTCTTTTGATCTCTACGTACAAGTAATTTGTGAATCGATTTTAAGTAAGTTAATTTGGAAAATTATTCTAAGCATATGAACCAAATATTGTATCTGCTGCTATTAATATAAGTTCAGTAATTAAATTCTATCGCTGTTTATTTTTAAGGTAGGGCAGGTTAGTTGATATTCAGTTATTACAAACCCGCCTTAAATATGTCGCACCTCAATCCGAACGTTAACGTAAGTAGTTGTGTAAGTAGGTGGTCGGGGTATCGAGTATGTGTTTACGAATAACAATAGCGTGTAGTGGGTTTCTTGTTAACTGATTAGAGGCAGGCTGAGTGGTGTCATCTCGGAACGTTCCAATTACTGGGAATGGAACAGGGGGGGCGGGGCGTGCAGGGGTGCGAATGATCCATTTCGAAAACTAATTTAGAGTTGGCAACTAAACAAAGAGCACTCCTCGCAGATAATAATTAACGCTTGTGGTAAAGTTCCACTAAGTCCGTACCGGTTAGACCTCGCTGCGCCAGTGACGAAGTTAATTAAATGTTTTTATGGTATGTGAATATAAAATAGTTTTTAAATTGGAACCTTCGCGTGAAATATTGCGACTACATGCATTCGAACTTTACGATAGGCGAATATATGCATAATTAAGGAATATTGTGCATGCTTTTGTACCTGTATATTCCGTATAATTAAAGTTGACAATGGTAGAAACTGGATATCTATAAGTATCATACCTGTGAAGTTATATTTACCCAAA
This sequence comes from Myscelus amystis hages, assembly GCA_018244895.1. Lineage (NCBI taxonomy): Eukaryota > Metazoa > Arthropoda > Insecta > Lepidoptera > Hesperiidae > Myscelus > Myscelus amystis. The sequence goes on along the minus strand of DWQT01000033.1, from coordinate 27,061 downwards.
AAATGTTCCGTCATGTTAATTTTCTTTTATACGGAAATTGTGGAAGCGCTATTATTTATTTTTCACTGCAACTACCCAAATGTTTAGGGAAACGATCAAAACGACTAAAGAGCAGATCTACTCGAATATCGATTCTCGTTTTAAATTCAACTCGTTAAAAAAGCAAAAATACTTTTTTTAAATGTTGAGAATAGACAGCCGTCGTTTCTCGCGACATTGGTGATGTTTATAGGTATAGATATAATACATATCTTATATGTATATACACAATATATACTTACTTAATATTTTTATGTTAAGACTTTTATATTTAACATACTATTTGTATAATACTATACTAAAACGGGAATGACTTTTTTCCTTACGTGATACATCGAGATATTTATGTTTGGTGCAACTATTTTTATTTCTCAATCGACCAGCTACCTGTTATAATTATTTATTTAAAGACAGTCCTATATCTCTAATCAATTCATCGAGATTTTCCTAACTGGTTACACTTTATGTCACAATCATTATCATGAACCATTATATTACTTGAAGTAGAACTATAGTATAGCACATACATATATGTACATAGAATTGACTAGTTACGCGCTCTTTTCAGTATTCGTCTAACACTGATCTGTTTTAAAAGCAGGTATGTGATTTTAATTGCTTTGTAATTTTTAATTCCAAGTTTGAATGTTTTTATTCATATTACTTTTTAATATTAATGATTACTTTTAATATCTCGATGATATTAATTCAGTGGTATGTGCTAAGATAAGCTACGCGTCTTATATTTAAGATTTGGCCTTTGAGCGTTGTTAATAACTCGAGTTCCCGTTGATTTGGAATTGCTAATATTTAATTTGCATACCATAAAAAAGAACATTAGCGTGCAATTACAAACACCGGCAGTGCGAGTGTGAAATTGCATCACATTGTAAATATTCATACGCTCTTAATGACTACGGGTAAGGCGGTGCGATGTAGTCATCATATAATTCAATATTCCTTATAATAATAAAATGGTGTCGTTAAGTTTAATCAAGAGGGCGAACAGAGGGTTGAATCATGTTATTTTAAAGTGAATGTCTCTGTCTTTGAGTGTTTGCGCTACCGCCCGGCCCTTGTCCAGATAAAAGCTTCTCCATTGCACGAAAAAGCACTCACTCCAAATATTGATTTGTTACTTCGCCGCTCCTAAAATGGAAGACATAGGTATGTCACAGATTCCATTTAGGATTTAAATAAATGGATGCTTTGTTTCGATCCGTATTTTATCGATATTAATCTAATGAGTGCGAAAGAAACTCTCTCTGTTGTATGAGTCCATTATACTATTAATTTACGTTTAAATTATTCGGTTGAATTTGAATATGCGTGTTGCCAAGGTGTAATTTACTATAAAGGACCTTTCATGTCAATTAAAAGCGTCAGGCGTTGCACTAATAATTTCACGTCTATACGAAACACGTTAAGAATTTCCTTATTACGGGAAGAATTAAGGGATTTCTTTATTAATATTGCGGAGCACTAATTGCAGGGTAGGTAACCTTCATTTAGTCGTGACGCTCCCGGTGGAGGCCGTCCAGGGCCGCATGTAATAACTGTAATAATGCTCCTACAAACAGCAATTAAGAATGTCCATAAATTTTCCCTAGGACCTCAATTGATTCAGTAAATTAATTATCATCATTGTTTTAACCTTAATTAATTCTTTAAATATATTGATATAAAAAACGCTGAAACAAAAAATAAATACATTTGATACTGGATATTTAATTTGTTTGTTATAATAAAAACCAGTCATTCTGCAGACATTATAATTATTAAAGAAATTATAATTATTGTGCGTACTGTTTACTTATGACTCTTAATTTAACAAAACAACATTCATGTTCTTTGCGAAGAACATTCTTAAGCAAACAATGTCACCGGGCATATTAATATGAAATACTAGATAGGTACAGAAAAAAATATTTGTTATGTATATATATATCTACAAACATTTATTGTTTAAGTACTGCACAAGAATATAAAATGATATAATACGATTATTCAAATTACATATATGTGAGTACGGCTCTGGTTGGCAATTACAGTGCCTATTACTTATTAACACTCAGCCACCCTTAATGGTTTCCGTATTACAGTTTAAGCTAAATGTAGCTTTGAAAATGTGCACAGTTCTTGTCTAGGTCTTTGAAGCGTTGGAAGTAATTAGGCCATAATTACATATAAATCAGTCAAGTTGGTTTTAGGTAATAGTGGCAACGACTTGTACATTACATGACCAAGCTGCTGATCGTGACGGTCCTAGAACAGTAAGGTGACATTAGGCCGGTGGATGAAGTCGCCGAGTATTGAAAGCGCGTTGTGTTGTAAAATATGTGAATGTTGTTGTTGTTGTTATTGTTGTTGTTTCCCCCTTTTAGTAGTACATTCCTGGACCGGGTCTCCTGTCATAGTGTGAGGGACTTGGACCATAGTCCACCACGGTGGCCCAGTGCGGATTGGTAGACATCACACACCACATACCACTTCAACCACAAAATATTATACACCTTATAACATCTATACGATGTGCAGGTTTCGTCACGATGTTTTCCTTTACCGTTATAGCAAGTGATATTTAAATTTTAGTTATAAAACGCACGTAACAAGTTAGAGGTGCGTGCCAGGATCGATCCCAGACCCTCCGGAGTGAGAGGCTGATTTTCAGACCACTAGGCTATCACTGCTTATGTGAATGGTTACAATAAAGCAAAATATAGCTATGTCACTGTTACTGTTGACGTAGGTAAAACCGGTCTTTCTTTCAATTCGCATAAAATTTATTATCGTGATTGATTAATCACCTTGTTATTATTTTTATATATTGAAATGAAAACAAAAAAGAAAATATTACAGCACTACGGGCCATTTTTCCTGACCCTGGGCCCTGGGACCCTGGGCCGATTTGACTGACTTAGAGAACCTAAGCAGTTACAAGTACAAGTGTTGTATCACTTTATCTATGTCTTTATTTATTGGATTACTAACGCATGTATGTATGATGCATTCATCGAGTGCTACTAATTTATTTTCATGAGCGATGTCGTGTTTTTGATTTTATTGTAATTGTAGTAGGCGTAATGTTGACAACATAACTATGTCTTGTATCATAAAATTGGAGTGATATATAGTGGCTCGCATCAAAAGTTTCATATTTCATCTAATAATGGTTATCGACTTATTTTATATGCTCAAGATGGCTAATGTTTATATTACGTATTTTAATGATAATTATAACAAGTGAACGATGTTTATCACATTTCACACATTTACAGCATTTGCTGTATCTGTCGTTTCATTTCAGTGTTTTTCACACTCTTCCGTTACATATACATATGTATAAGCACAACTTTCTGTTGGATTTTGTTTACTCGCTTCGTGATTGAATTTCTGTATCACATAAACATTTTTAGACCAACGATTTTCTTCATAACAGTTTCATAATGATACGATAGTTATTTCAGGCGGTGATTGTTATGGAAGGACCGTTTCCTAATAACGATGGTTCCCGATCCGCAGTTTCCAGCTTCTAACTTTTGCAACTCGTTAGCGCCGCGCCGTAACGATGATGTTGTGACCTGTTTGTCAACTTTTCTCATTGGTAACTGTTGGTTTATTGGAATTGTGGTTTTTTGCCAGTCTCCCCTTTTCAAAACCTTTTCTTCATTATTCCCGATATGCCTTCGTTACTGGGAATCGTAGCAAGCGTGACTCAGTAAGTATACATTTCATAACTGATTTCCTTTTTATCAATGAGCATTGCTCTAAGCACCGCAACATACAATTTTTTATGTACATATGTGTATCCTACTGGTAGTAATTTACTGTTACCGGCGATTTAGATATGTTTAAATGATAATATTATAGCATTTAATGTATCTTGCCTATAAAAAAATAATCATTAGGGTATTTGATTATTGGACTACATTGAATACAGTTGTATTGAATTTTATAATTACAATTAATACCGTACAGCATTAAAATATTCAGACTCACGAGGATTATATCGCAGCTTTGTGATCGACGGTAAAAGCACAAAAAATACGTAGTTCTACGATTTGCGCTGAGCGAGAAAAGCTAGATGACTTAAGTGTTATGTATTATTTTTATTATATTAATTATATTATTAAATAATAGGATACGTTTATATAATATATACTTTATTAGCTAATGGGTTTTATTTATTTTATTTAATATAAATCTATACTAATACTATAAAGCTGAAGAGTTTCTTTGATTGTTTGAACGCGCTATTCTCAGGAAATATTAGTCCGATTTGAAAAAATCTTTCAGTGTTAGATAGCTTATTTATCGAGGAAAGCTATATAACATTACGCTAAGATGAATAGGAGAGGAGCAGCAAAAAAGAATATTGCGACAACGGCAAAATAATTTCTATGGCAATGCAACGTTTGCGAGGACAGCTAGTAAAATAATAATTGCTTAAAAGCATTACCTTGAATCGAAATTCCAATAATCACCGTACAAAGTAGACTCCTGAAATATGGTACGATGACTTAGACAAATCCGACAACAACAACAATACCGAAAATAACACTGGGACAGATCAAGAAGCTTATGGTAAATACCGGTTTTTCTGGTATAATATTTATTGTACACATTTGGATCTAAGCAGAAATAATATCGCTTTATAGTTCCTGATGGGAAACATCAGAAAATGAAACCATATACTATCCAATACATAAAACATGAAATATAAAACAACAATAGTATCGTGGCCCGTGGAGCTGGTTGCACCGCGCAGTCGTAAGTGGCTACAATAAAGCTCTCGCTACATTAAGCTTCCGCTATTGCGCCGTTAGCGAGATAACGAGACCCAGTGCCCGCGCCACACATAATTTATACCGTCCGAGCTCGTTAAAAACTTATAAAGACGCACATTGTTAGTGAGGCCAATATTCGCGGTTTTCCAAGGATATACGACCGGTCTAACGACTCCTCGGCCAGTTCATGTGAACCATTGCGCAAACGACCCGCTCTAATAGCTATGAAAACGAAACCGCTGCTCGTCCATCGATATGCAACTTGTTTTGCTTGATATCGCATACTTTTTGTGAAGAATTCAATTGAATGTTGACGTTCATAATACTCTAGTGGGTACTATTATTGTATTGACATAAAATGTCAGATCACCGCACTAAAAGGTAAGTTATGTCGGCTTAATAACTTTATTTCCATAGCTAACCAAACATCTGTATGGTTTGCGCATTCGACTATACAAAATATTAATACCTCTCGAGCCTCTGCAGTCTACATTTTATGCAATGGTAAAATCTGTAAACGTGGTTATTGATTTTGTACGGAATAAGTGCATAAAAAACGCGTAATGGAAATTCCATGTGCTGATCCAATCTGCCGCGAAGCTTTTAGGCCGACTAGCCGAGTGTTTCGTTTTACACTTAGTTTATATGCGAGCAATTACTGCCTCTGCACGAAATGCAACGCCCTCGTTCCGTCGGTATTTTAGTTTTCCATTTAGTTAATACTCTTCCTCGTAGTAAATTAAATGTTCATAGTACTTAGCGGCATTTTGAACAAATATAAATTCAGTATATGCCGCATCGATATCCTGTTCGGACATAGCATTGTTTCATCTTTTTCCTTTATTCAAGTTTCCGTTTGTATCTGAAGTTCTGTTTTAGGATAAGTAAATGGTAGGACGAAGTTGCGTACCGAGGCATATGTCACGTTGAGAAAATCAGTGAATATTTTTGATTGTTTAGTTAAAATTATGTTGGAAAAGGAGGTTTAAATAGTTGTTAAATATCGTCAGAGCATGCCTCACGCTCGAAAAACGCTTGTGGGAAATCGGAATTGTGATACCAATACTACCAGTTACTATCTAAATTATGTTATGTACCTGTTGAGGTACTGAATATAACGAATCTAAGAATTTGTATTATTTGTTTTTAACGAAAATTGTGTTAGGTTTATAAATAAATTAAAAAAAAATATGAGTACCTGTGAGATAGGCAGTTTGTTTATTACCAGAAAACGTAGTGTCTTTTTTTTAGACGCGAATGTCTTTTTTATAGAATACCTAGTCTAAAATCTACCGATTCGTGCTTGGCCGGCCCGGCGCGTTAGACATGCGGCATACATGGTGAGCCTAAAACCTTTTGGCTATTAGAGTAGAATTGAGTATAGCATTTTATATAACGTCCATTGAATTGATATTGTGTAATAGTACTAATAAAAATACATTTGTAATTTCAGGTCTGGATAGTTGGCTAATTAATTGAAATGTCATGTAATGTGTTGTGTATGGTACAATATAACGCGTCACCGTCCACGGGCTGTGCAGAGGTAGCGGCGTTCGCGGCGGCGCGGCGGCCGGGAGCGGCTTGTGTGGATCACGGACTAGCCTAAACACAAATCAACACCGATTCTCCATTTGTTAGACACGGGAATGTAATTATGGCCGGAACACTTGGCGGGGCGGGGGCTGCAGTGCGGAGGCGCACGTCATTCAAGCTTTTAGTTCGGCACTCGACGACGATCGTTGCTTCGTGTTCATAACGCTCGTACCATCAAACTTGGCCTCGTTGTTTTTAATTCATTATAAATACTTGTTCTATTGCCAATCGGTAAATCTGGATCATCTGCGATTTTTTCGAGAAGTTTTATAACTGATCATTGTTGAAAAGTAATTAAACAATACTGACACCATAATGTTTAACAATCGTAAGTCAATAAAATGCTTATATTTTAGAAAAATCCTTTGTGATCTGTGAAAACTGGATGTTTGTTTATACATTAACACTTTGTAGATGATGGAACCGTTCGCTAAATATCGCCTTCGGGAATACCAATCTTATAAGTGTTTCAAATGAAAATGGGTTATAAAGAGCTTAATATAGAATTGGGTGCTATTCAATGAATTTGTATATTCAATTTGTTTTGTAAAATGTATTCTTTACATATTTATGAATAAAGATAACAAATACCTCAAAGATTCTTTGAGAAGCACCGGTTTTAAAATGTGGTTATTGTAAACGACTAATAGCGTAGAGCAATCGCAACTTAAATATATCATGATAATAAAATCGTTTTTACGTGTAAGGTAAAACGTTAATAGTGCAGTAAGTTAAATTAAATAGTATGATTATGGCGTGCAAGCGAGGGCAGCGGTACCGGTCCGGTGCCGTGACACGAGTTAAACTAAATTAATAAACTTGCAGCAGTCTCGGGCTTTATTAAAAAACACTCATTAAAGCGGAGAAAAAGTAGGTAAAGTCGCCGGCGGGGACAGCGCCGCTAATTGCGCCGCCTTTATTGCTTAAATAAAGTTTTAGTGAGGGAACACAAGTTTTAATTAAAAATGTGAGAATAGTTTTTAATAAAGGACGGGCTCGCAGCGCGTATATTGCGAAACTTTAAGCGATACGCTTAGTACAGGACGTCCGGCGATATTGCGTCTTGCGCCCGGAGCCGCTCGCTCTGCGCCGCCCGCCCGGCGCCCGCCCGCTGCCCGCCCGGCACCCGCCCGCCTCCTGTAGCTGGTGCATTTCAGCGAAGACGTTGCTTCAATTTCTATTGCTTATTAGTATCATGTGGTAATTAATTTAAGTATAAATATGCTTGAAACATGGTTAGCGTACTTCAAATGTTTTATATTTGTCGATGGAGATATAGTCATAAATATTACATAGTTGTACTGATAATAATTTCTGTTTCCGTATTTTGTTACGTCGATACAAAGTGACAAATAGTACAAGTAACGAGAGAAACTAATAATGCTAGTGATTTACGCCCGCCCTTGTTATTACGACTCATGTGAAATGTAATTTCGGCATACTGCGTGTAGCGTACGCACACACGGAAGCATGTGAGTGTGCAATACGTTTAATAAAGGAGGGACGCGGAGTAAATCCTTCAATTTCGCCGGCACACAGCGGCGTATTCTCGTTAACCGGGGCAATAAGTTAAACGGGCGGGCCGGTGGCCGCGCGGCCGCCGCGCCATTTGCTTCAGGAAATTAAAAAAGATCTTGAGGCCCTGTGTCGAACCGCGACTGTTCCTGCTTCTACACAACAGTATTATTCGCGTCATTTTGCAATATACAATATGCTAAAAGAGACATAAATAGTATGACTACGACATAGAAGTGTGTTACATATTACCTTTATTGCAGACTAAGTCAATATCTCTCATTATGGCTTAATATTAAAAAGTCGTTGTTCGTTTTATTTCAAAAGTATTTTGAGCTAAAAGGATAAATGGAATACAAAATAGGGTTTTAAATAAACTTCACATACACAACAATATGCAAAATTAAGCGTGTTTAACTCTTCTGTATAACCTATTTAGATTCTGTATTTATTAAAATTAGAAAATTGTATAATGTTATTTTTAAGAAGGTGCAGACGTAGCACGTATTTATCTTGTAGCAGCTAATTAAACTGTTACCCCGGTCGAGTGCCATCACGTCACATTGCGTAATGCTGAGCAAGAGCATGTAAGCTCCTTTGTTACATACTCTTATTGCATGGCTCGGCTGCACTACCAATTAGATGTTCGATGAAAGTGTAATCAGACGCTGGTTGGATCCGGGACGTAATTAAACGGCGCAGGCGAGAGTGATTTATTAATAGAAAAGCTCAAGCCGTAATGAAATACTGAGCGGACAATGGCGCGAGGGCCGGGCCGCAGAAATTAAATTCTCGGAGACGGAGCACCCTTATCGAACATACACTTGCCATTTCTTTGTGGCTCACCACCTGACCAGTGGTTGCTTAATAATGCACCACTGAACCGATCCTATCTCTTGCGCCTCTACACTTGTCGGCTATTGGAAACAATGTAAGGAAGAGTATAAATTTGTCGACGAGGGAATGTAAAGAAGATTGGTTTCTTACGAGGAGGGAGCCGAAAGGGGTGGAATTGAATTTAGGCCGGAATTCACTACCGATAAAGTATTACAGATATTCACGTTTGTATCAAATCTGCACCTACTGCGATTTATGATAAAGTTTCAAATTCGGTTTTGCTTAAGCCGATCACGGAATAATGCCATAATTAGGTGCAATATCGCAATTAGAATTCTTGAATTTGCTTAACTGATATTGAAGTTAGTATTGTCAGAACTGAACTTGAAAAACAGCTTTGAAAGCGTACTTTGCAAATTAGTGAATTAAAATGTCCCGACCCCATCATTACATTAGAGTGTTGTTCCATTCCACCCCATGTTCCGGCGCCCGCCCTCGCGGCTCGGCCCGCGCGCGGCGCCCGGCGCCCGCCAGCGGCCGCGCCGTCGGCGTTCGCCACTCGTCGGCTCATTCCGTCGCGGGCCGTCGTCGGGAGCGCTCTTACCAGTTTGTCTCCTTTACGTGCAAACTTTACTCGAGCTCATTTTCTGTTTCCGTAGCTTACATCAAAAACTTAAAAACTATAACCAATTGCCGTTTAAATTTTCGCATAATAAAATATCTATGAAACAATAGCGTTCAATATTTTCTATTCGGTTGTGATTGAGACCATAAAGTTGACAAATTGTGACTTGTGGGAGACTTTGTTTAGTGCTTCAGGAACGCCACTGTGAAATTGCTGTGAGTTACAGGACAAGCGTAGAATTAACTGTTTCCGGTGAGTTGTGACTGCTGAATTGACATCGCATGAAGTGTTAGAGGTTGTTAAGGAGTATTATCTATAAGGTACGTAATTCTTTTGGAATACCATTTTAATTTTCTCATTTGTACATCAGACTACATAATTTGTAAAAGTATTTTGTTTTTACATGTCACTAAGTTGTATACCGTCGCATAAATCCTAATTCATATATATGTATACATAAATATATGTAATAATTAATATATATTGCATTATTAAATTCAGACTGGAACTGTTTTATATTCCAATAACACAAATATAGTATATTATTGACTTTAACATTTGACATATAGATATATCACATAGTAATGAACAACACTAAATATTATTTATCAATGAATTTTTTTGTTGTCATTCATTTGACAGCGCTACAATAATGTCACTCTTACAAACAATGAGAGCTTACATTACGTTATTCTTGGGTATTGTTCAAGTTGACCACCTGAATAAATTAAGCCTTTTTGTAACTTTTATAACAATAAATAGACTTTGTATAACAATATTCTTAATACTTTGTATTTTCAGATATCATATATGTATGTATATGTATGTATGTACCTACTACGTAGTACGTAATAAATGTATATTAATTTATACTACAGCTTAAACTCTTTTCAATTAAAGATTAAATAAATATGGGTTGTTGTAATTGTAAATTACATTATATATGTATATATATGTATATTGACATATATATTTAAATTCGTTGCTGGCGGGAAAATAAGTAGGTATACACCACACGATAATGTAAGCCAGATCCGGGCTTAGGTACCGTAGGAAATAAAAGTATGAAAAATTCATATTGACTGGCAGACATTAATATTTAATTTTATATGTAAAAGGTCACCTGAGTCATATTTTTAGAGATTTTATACAGATTCCTATATTTTCAAGGAATGCTTGGAGCTACGAGAAGAAAATGATTGTATTATTTAAGGAAACAAAATATCTTCAATATATTTTTAATTGATTCTGTCCCTCGGATTTGTGCACGTCTTCTTGACCGCTTTGTTGCTATAACACCTGGATTAAAACAGCTTATAACCTTTAATCTACAGCTGCATATAAGTCTTATATGAAACGTCCACTGCGTCTGCTGGTGTATTCTCGTACACATGACTACTACCTATATTCTCATGATTTGTATCCATTAAAACCTTTTAACTGGTTGCTTGATACAACGCGGAAGAGCTAAAACCAGGCGTCGTCTAGGCGTGAGTAGTACGTAGGTATGTAGATATATTAATTGTGACACCACAACATTGACTCGTAAATACTTCGAAGTATTGTTGTTACATAATAGAAGCAATAAATGCTACAGCTAATTAAACACCTCATAACGTTTACCTTGTACAAGACACGCGTTGTGAGACTATGGTTTACGCCGGGTATTTGTGAGGCTTCGTATGCGCTTTCACGTACACGCATAATGATGCATCACGCCTGTGTCTACCGTCTGTTGTTTTAATTATTGTTGTCGATTATCTCGCCTTGATGGATATTGAGTGTACATTTTTGTTGTGTTTTTTTTTGGTTTTGTGTTTCGGTTCGGTTTTGGTCAATTTATTTGGTTACTTACCTACTTTACGATCATAATTTGTAATCAATAGCAAGAAATAAAGTTAGAAAAGTTACGGCATTTATTTAAAACTGACAAATATGTATTTAGGCCAAGCCAGTCAGGATTAAAAATAAAAACTGTTCAACAACGAAAAATTCTGTAAATGTCTTATTTTTATTTTTTAATTTTTTTTTGGTTAAAGAGATAAGGGAAAATTCAAAGACGTTTGTAAAATTACAAAATTTCTAAAAAAAATTATATTTCTGACCTGCTCCTCTTTGTCCATGTTATAATTTATAATTATTCGCCTAGTTGTTTCCATGACATTATTAAAGTTAATATTTATTATGTGATAAGATCTGTAATTAAAAGTTCACATGAATTAATTAAAACTTGACACACAAAGTAATTATAATATAAGCATTACATTGAAATAATTAAATGATAATCGAGTTAATGAGCTTAATGTTTAACTAGGTAAGTTTTCGTTTTATGGACGAGTTCATTTATTTTGCAAATAATATAATAATAACGATTTCTAGGTACGGTCCGAAAATATAAACCAATGAACAGGAATGTTTAAGGAATATTTTGAGGTTTAAAGACTCTTCTTTTAATATATCTGATTGAGAGAAACAAGAAATTCCTCTCAATCAGATGTCTATGTAGCAGAAGATAGTATGTTAGTTATGCGCACGCCTATACTGAAGACGCGTACAAAATATGTTTCAATATTGTGTCAATAAGTATATAAATAAAAATCTTAATTACCAAAAATGTCGGTCTGTTGAATTGCGACGCTGCGCCACTTTATGATTTCATTTTTGAATGTGTAAATATAATAATCCACAGTAGAAGTAAATTAATACCCAATTATTATGAGGATATACAGTAAGGGCTACGCATTGTGTCCCAATTTAATTGATTTCATTAACTAAGCTTCGCCTATAATTGAAAGTAGACAGTTTCTGTACAAGAGAGGGTAAGGTAATTACAAGATCCAATTTAGAATTGCCAACTCTACACTTTGCTGTTAGTTTGAAACAAAAGCTTAATTAATTAAGTCGAGAACAATTAAGTTCACTGCCGTAATATTCTCAGCAATTACGTGGAATTCGATGTATTTTGTAGTCGTCGGTAATTACCGACGAGACTGGAATCAGATTGTATCCGACACTAATACAGCACACATCCATTAATTAAACAGTGACTACAAACAGCGGACTAATTGGAAAATCTAATCGCCTATTTATTATCATGACTGGAAGAGGATACTTTTATATTTTGATAACTCTTACACACGATAACTATAATTTCTAAAACTACATAGGCTAGATAAAAGTGTTTTAAGTTGATTAATTACAAATGAGGCGCATACATCACTCGCAGGTGAATGCCGGCATTTGACGCGTAGAGAGTTGCGGGTATCAATGTGGGGTTATGTAAAAATGATACATCCAAAAAATATGACAATTGGTTTGTAGAGCCGGGCCAGCAGCGCGCAGCCCGGCACCGCGGCAGCGGGTAACGAGACAGATTTCCGGGCGTATCCTTCCAATTAGCGCGGCGCGGGCGCGGCGCGGGCAGGCGCGGCGGCTCGGGCGGAGGCTGGACAGCGTTGCCTGCGCGCGCTCGTTACGCTCCCGCCTCGTTAGGAGAATTGTTTGTTCGAGTATGTAAAAATGTGTTTATTTGCACGTACGCTCCGGGCTAAAAAAATATATGAAAAGACCCTTTTAAGACTTTTAATGATTTCCCGGCAAAGGGAAATTGGGTTAGTTATTTTCTCCGGGGTTGCCCCTCGTTAAGTTTTAATGGGGTAGCTAGCTACGGCGTAATCAAACGTGCTTATTTAAGTTAACGACGCTTACAGGCCTGTACTTTGTTGTCAATTGAAGTTACTTAAAGGCAACTTCTGCTTGTTAGGCATAAGTCAAAAGGCACGGCCTGCTCGTTACCAGGTAACCGTAGTTAACGATTTGTACTTAAGAATACTTTTGCTCCTTTAGGAGTCGTAAATAATGCATGCGAGACATTTGTACAAAGTATGCCACCTAGTAAGCAACATGTTAATCAACAACAAGTTAGAAACACAGGGCTTCCGGTGCGCTCGGTGCCGAGTCCCTGTATAGGCAGAACGCCTAATTAATCTTCAGTAAAATGTCGACGCTGCTTGTTTTTGCCAGGAACTCGGCTCATTAGAGCGACGAGGCATGTTGATTACATTCTGCAGCGCTTATTAGCGCAAACTCTCATTAGGGGCCACTATTGTTGTAATTAAACAACGAGCAACATCGGCACAGATCGCGGCGCTACAATCGACACGAAGTAGCCTCTATTCACTTGGAATACTGGTTACGGTTAGTCGGCGAATACTGGGCTATAAAATTGTGGAAATTTAATTAACAACTCAATAGTTACAGAGAACGAGGGGGTTCTTGCGGTGTCTGACATGATTCCATTGTTATCTGCATCGGTGTAAAAAATGAATGTTTGTTTAGAAGTGGCTTACACAATTACGTGAAGGTACTCGGTTCCGGCGGCGGTACGTCGTCGGGTGGCGGGCGTGAGTTTAATTGGACAGGCGAGGGAGCGGGGTGCGAGTCCGCGCGGCCGGCTGTACCGTACCCCCCTAACACTTCTAATTGGCTCGCCAACACTAACAGGAGCGCTTTTCTCTAAAATGTTTACTCATCATCATTACTTATAATAGGGCCTGATTCCTCGAGACCACCTGCCCGCTGCGGGTTTCATTTTACGCTCATTAACAACCTACGACGGTTAAACTCTTTTCACGACGCGTGCTAATTCATATGCATTCTCGCAACTTCACTGCTAACCGTATTAACCGACTTCATTAACTTCATGTGCTTGGAAACGCCAAAATGTTGAATAAAAACAACGTTTTGATGTAACAATGTGACGAATAGAATATGTCATATTCTTAGATAAAAACACACACAGGACAAGCTTCTGCCTGTTATTTGGAATGATTTATTTAAGGCAATATTCAAAAGTCTTTGAATCTTCAGGGAACAAGTAAAATTTCTTACTGCTGTCAGTTATTCAGAAGAATTTCGAATATGAATAAATTGATGGTATTTTACATGTGCTACCCATTTTGCAATTCCTCAATTATAATCGTGTATTTATGAAAATTCCAGTTTCGTTCGGAATAATATATTCGAATAAACACAAGTAATCATTTAAATATGCATAATATTTGCATAGAGTTGACTAGTGAGTTATATTGGTATAGCATGGTTGCGGATGTGTTTACAATCGGTAGCGAGTGACGGGCTCAGACGGAGAGTGTCGCAGCGTCGGGCCGGTCGGGCGCCGGCGCCCGCCACGGCCGGATATAAGCGGCTACTTAATTTCCGCGTTTTCAATGAACGTTTTAAATTCATATAGCCACCTACTTATTCATTTAACTTTGAAATATAAATAAAATTTTAAAATTACCAATTTATACGTTTAGCCATCGTAACCAATATTTTCCGGATTATAACATTTTTAGGAAAATGTTTAGTATTATGAACAAATGTATACTTAGACTTAAATGACTAGACCGCAAAATTCCATACACGGACGTCGGCTGACTTTCTGTTTCATGGAAACAGTCGAAGCTATAGCTAACCAGTACCCACTAAAGTAAGATCCGTGTACATTGAAATTTATTACAATGCTACAATATTAATAAATTGATAATCTTGTTTTGATAATGCGGTAATAATACATCGCGACACACTGAGTGTCACAGAGATCCAATTGTGTCCACGTACACGTGCTCAGTGTCGAGAGCGACGGGGCTCAGTGTGTGGCGGAGTAGAGCGCCGCAACCAGAACACATCACGGCCGGATATAAGCAGCTATTTAATTTCCGCGCTTTCATTGGTCGTTTTATATACATTTACTTACACATATATTTCGAACTAATATATTCTATACTATATTTCCAATTTATGTTTTAATCAATATAATATATGTAAAGTCCACATCTGCAAATATGAGACTTTTGAGA
This sequence comes from Myscelus amystis hages, assembly GCA_018244895.1. Classification (NCBI taxonomy): domain Eukaryota; kingdom Metazoa; phylum Arthropoda; class Insecta; order Lepidoptera; family Hesperiidae; genus Myscelus; species Myscelus amystis. The sequence goes on along the minus strand of DWQT01000033.1, from coordinate 11,804 downwards.
TTAAATAGTGATTCAAAGTATAAGATATTCCTACAAGTAAAGCAGAGATGAAAAGCAATTTTACCAAGAAGTGTACTTCACTCATCAAACCAATCCACCCAATTAAGATTAACTCTCAGTTATTTCGATAACCGGCACACTGAGGTTGCCGTTGCTTCAATTTTGCATGCAACACTTTCCTGGGCGAACTTTCAGACAGTCTTATGTTTTGAGTGACAAATCCAATTTTATTCTCGACTGCCCCTCCGGCCCCTCCCCCGGACCGATCAGACCTTATCCAAATTGGATCTTGAATAATAAAGAATCGGGGCGATTGGATTTTATTCCTTAAATTCAATTAGCACACAAGGGTCGCGTGTGTGACTGCAGACGAAAGATAGAGGCACATTATCGTATTAAAAGGGATCTCAGGATTATATTTTGGGGGAACTAAAAGTTTTGATAGTAAAAACGTACAATAGGGCCATACAACGCACGTTTAAAATACAAAAATGTCATAAATACACATACTCGTATATATAAAAGGTTTATTTTTTAAATGATTCACTTAAAAATAATGTTAGAATGTAGACAGATGAGAATTTATTGAGACAGTACTTCGGGTAAAACCATTTTTTTTCTGAAAATGTTAATTAACATCCTTTAAGTAATTATTGGCATTTCCCATCCAACAGCCCGTCTTTGAAAACCTCACCGAGTATTTCTAAACTTGACCTTTTTAATATTTCTACAGTGTCAGAGCTATGAGCCTTTACCTTTTACATATTCATTAATTTCATTAGTTAGTTTTGGTAATCTGGGAAAACCAAGTTAATTATGGCAAAGCGATAACTTGACCAAATAGTGGTATCACACAAACGTACTTCAAACCATCGACCTACGTCCCATTGGATTGAATATATAAATATAATAAATTGCCGTATTATCGCTGCTACGTTTGACATAAACATCGAAATCTACTTAAAGTAATGGAAACGATTTAATGTGGTACCTACCAGAGCAGAATCAGGCCGCCCGATAAGACGAGTTTCGTCGAGTTATTATGTTCTCGATCAGATTATGGTTTGTCATAAATTATTACAACACTGCATGTGAATCTGTATTTAGACTTCAGTACTGTCTGTTTGTGAGTGTTAGAAAGTAGCACTCTATATAAATACATTATATTCGTAGTTGGTATAATACAATAGTTAAAAGTGTTTTGTAGTAAATAAAGTACGGCTACTCACGCAACATAACCTACATACATATGTAGGTATTTTAATGTAGGCACTAATTGAAGGAGTTAATGATGAAGATATTGAATGACTTTTATAAGTATTTGGTTTAACGCAGACGAATGATAAAAGAATTCCTCCGTGAATGCACATAAAAAAATACAAAGTCGTGTAATGCACTTAAGCACCTATTCTCAATATAGGTTGATATTCACTTACTTTTTGGTTGAAAAAAACTATTTGTGGTTATAAACTGAACGTTATAAATATGTATATTACGTACAGTATCTACGTGTAACAATTAAGTTCAGTAATGGGACCAATATTTAAAATGTATCTCATGATCAATTCTGTCACATACCTACTTATCAAATTCCATTACATGCTGTATTAATTAGGTACCTGTTATTGCTCATTTTCTACTTCTACGTATATAAATTTTTAACTAAATTCGTTACACTATATATTGCATTATAATATAACATACATTAGTATAATATGTATTTTATGAGAATTTCTTTGGAAGATCATGTCAATCAGTCATGTCATCGTACCCGCAATAATTTCCACGCATTATATTGTTTTATTTGATGTAAAATCAGACTTGGATCATGAAAATGTTTGCATGTGTCCTTCATCTCATAAAACTGATGTTGCGTTAACATCCTGGTGTTTATTCGCGCGAATCAAAATACACATGTCGCCGCTCCGGCGTCGCCCTAAATTGACTGTCCATCAAGCATGTTTCCTATACGTTGCCAACCTTGTAAATAAATAATATTACAAACAATTCTACTGTAAATTGTTTAACACGTTCGTATTTATAATCTCAAATGTTATTGTACAGAATTACTTACCAAATACTCTATTCCTACGTTTTGAATAATTTAAAAGTCTTGGAATGCAGGCTTACTGTAATTGTCAATTTATATCAACCAGAAGTGCTTGTTTGCTGCTGTTTTATGTAAAACAAGGTCAATGAATGCAGTCATGAAAACAGCAATGATTTATCTTAAAAACGCATTTATTCAGTGAGTTTGTTAAAAAATATTGTATACCTATTCGATTTGAATCGAAAACGTTTCTTATCCTAATAGGAGTGCTAAATTTTTATGAAATTTATAATGTAAATCTTTAAATGTCAAACAATGTTTCATGTAATGGTTTTAAATTGACAGTGATATTTCGAAAAGAATTTGAATTTATTTATGTTTTTAACTAAACACATTCAAATTGGTTATGAATATAAAGTACATACATACATTGTACATAATAAGTATAATATTTGCTTTAGCATTGAGTTAGAACATGTTTTGTTATACAAATTTACTTAACAACGTATTTAACAGCAGGTTTTAAATATTATGTTTAAATATGTAGGTTAAAAGGTTAAATATTTTGTTATATATTATACCCATATGCTATTAAAATAATTGCATATGCGAGTGTATTTTTTCTTTTAATATAAATGCCAAAGTAAATTTGGGTGTTTTTGTTTGCATAGTTAAACAATTTTTTTTTTAGTTTTCAGATCAAATATTGTCGCGGTCAAAAGCAAATATTAAATAATGCTATTACATGAATAATGGATTAGTAATGATAACTAAAGACACGGATCTGGTTCTTGTGTAATTCACTTACGTGTGTATTACGCCCATTAGTGTTGTCAATAATTACTGAACATATATCTAAGTGAGTGGTTACTCATCTTTATTTACCACTGTAATGTAGTAGATGACAATTAGTGACAGTTTATTTTAAACAACAACAAAATAATAATAGGCGATATAAATATAACTTTCGTTATTAGATCATTTTTAATTTCTATAATTAGATTATAGAAAGGCTACGTCAGAGCGTAACCGGCGGGCGAGTTGCGCGAATAACGCGAGTGTTGCGAATGGTTGGCGTGCGGCGCAACCTTAAAAGCAATATCCGGCACCGCGCGCGCCGCCAGGAAATGAACCGGAAACAGCGGTGTATTAAGCCGCAGGTACCAGCCCTTCAATTTATAAACGCTTGCGGCCGCACTCCACTCACCGCTGCACTAGCTGAGCTGCTCTAGCTTATATCCGGCGGAGTTAATTTGTAACTCACACTTTAAGCGAAATGAGAACTTCATCGGAGTAGCTACGTTACCCCCTACTCTGCCTTGTATCGCTGGGTACGTTCTGGGCGCTTTCGCAAAACAGTTCAAAGGACAATATCTAAATGTATATTCTCTTGGCCTGAACTAACACTGAAATGAAATAAAGTCCGCAAACAAAAGTTTGCAAATCCAATATGATTTGGCGCGTCGGTAAACATCGGCGGCATCCCGGTGATATCGCAAACGAATAACATTAAACTTTGTATGGATTGAATGTAGAAAACCAATTTCGGTGCTCGGCGAGAGCGAGCCAATGGGATGAGGGTGTCAGAACGCTTTGACAGCTCTCTGATTGAAAAATACGGAAGCCTGTTTATGGAGTAAGTGAGCTCCCGGGCCGCGGGCTGGGACGGTGCTACAGGCGACCGACGCACCGTGATCATACTTATGAATCAGACAAATGGTCTCATACTGTCAACATAGCCTAATAATATAGCTATACCTAATATATACAAATATTATTAGTCAACTAAAGGTCTCTAAGATATTTGTTAGTTTCTAGTACTAATACATCCTAATGGAGAAACGAGTGAAACAAAAAGACAGAACACTTTAACCTACTTTGTGGTGAATTTGAAATGAACAAGTCTCGTGCCTATTTACACTTCACTATATAGGCAACAATAAATTTACACGTTATCTGTTGCGTTCTTATTTACTTAAAATATATTGCGACACTTTTAACAATTTACCATGGCGGTGTGAAAAGCCGGCCTTTCTGTCTTGACTGGAAATACACTCATTAGCGACAACGTAACATTCTGTTATTAATTAGCACATCCCCACCAAATGTATATTTTAAGTATAATTAGCTATTAAATCCAATAATACAGGGATACGTTATAAAATTTGGAGGCTACATATTAATTTTCATTAAAGTATATCTTAAGTGGAATAATTTTAACTTCAATAGTTTATTTAACCATTGGCAGGGTTTTATTCGTTTAGGAATTAAAAATGTATAAATGTTGCATAAATGTTATTAAATATAATCCACTTAAAAATGTCCACCGTCATTTCAGTGTCGACTTAATTGTGACTTGAGGTCATTCATTTATATAGGCCGCGACTTTTTGCGACGAGGTAATATGTACTCGTACTTTATTTAGTTTCTCGGTATAGAAAATCGATGACGAATGGGTGGGGAATTATGCATGTTATGAAACATCTTATAAACACGCGCACCAGATACGACCCTCGCGTCGATATATCACGAATTTGGACATCAGCACTCTGCTATTGGAATTCTGCAGATGATTTTCCTTCACAATTTATACGAACTGCGGAACGAGCCAATCGCGCCGAGGATTTCGGGATGGGATATGAGCTCAGCGATTCATTTAAAACGGCCAAATTAAATGTCTAGGAGATTACTTTCGGGCCGTTTGGAGATTACTTAGAGATAACTAAGACGTTTATTGAACGGCTCTAGCCAATTTTTATTGGACGCATATCTATCATTAAACTTTTATTCCCATACAATAATTTTGTTATTGTGTTGCAGTTATAAAAATGTAGTTACAATGAAAACTGCTACTGTTATTGTCAGGAACTTCTTTGACATCATTGATAGTTTGTAATTTTTAAAAATCTTGACCATAATTATATTCACCATTTACTTTACGTGGTTAAATGACAACAAACCGAATACAATACAAGAACTGTAATAAAGGTTGTGAAATTGTGCACTTAACAAGAAACTGAGTGTCCTCCGATAAAGCAACTTAAATAAAAATCAAGGTAATTTGTTGATTGTGGGTTTTGCGAGATTTGTGCATGCATTTAAATTAGATTCAAATGCGGCATATGTGGCTCCTGAGTGCCTGTGGCCCGTTGGATTAGCTCCTTCATACTTGCGGGCGTGGGGCAATCTAGCTGGATTATTAAATATGTACTCAAAACGATCGTTAACACAAAGAAAATACCTATATAATAATATATTACTATAACAATATTTACTTATTTATTATACTGTACATATGAAAAAATATTTGAAATGAAAAAAAAAAAAACAAAATTCTGCATATTTCATTTAATGGTCTCTAAGAAATTGCTGTACAGGGTCTTAATTACAAAACGGGTTATTATTTAATTGAAAAGTTTCCGCATGCGCGTAATTCTTTGCTTCATGTATACGAGATTGAGTCAGCGCCGATTTCGCTCCTCACGAAGCGTCGACATTCGACAAGGGTTTTTAATTGAACGTCGGCCCATTGTGCTCGTTAAAGCGATTCAGAGTTAATCACCACGGTTTTCGTCCAGTAATGGAAGAAAGTAATTATCAATTAACTGTTCGATAATGGATTGCGGCCGCTTATCCGACAGCGTACCTGTCAAATCATCCTGAAACCAATGTAACAATCGATTCTGCTATTTTTTTATTTATTAAATTTATGGATTGTTAGTCATACAGATCGGAGTGTATAGAATTGTAAATGAAAGTAACCTTTGATTTGTTATTTAGAAAAATGTCATAAATTTAAATGTCATTAAATTTAAATTAATTCAATCTTTTATGTTTTTCCACGGATGTTGTAAGCACACTTAAAGCGTTTGTAGGTTTAATGTAATGTATTAATTTAAATAAAACATTCGAATTCGTGTGCAGTCTTTAAAATACCTATGCTGCTTGATCACGTCATTTTTATGGTTCCATAGCGAAATTAATGCCTTAAGCTTATGGGGCTAGGCATGATTTGTAAAGAGAAGCATTCCATAAGTCAATCGTTTATGGAGAATATAGTGATAGATCTCGGGTGTGTATTTTACGATCGGTTATGAAAACGAGAAGCGTCGCTCGCTGACGCGATTCTCTACCGTGAATTAGCATTGTAAATGCAATCACAGCTGTCAAGCTGCCACCGATTCGTCGAATTTACGCGCCTTCCGCTCCACCACGCGAACACAACAAATTATTGACTATAAATAACGATTTAAGTTCAACTCTCGCTGGTAATGTTATTATGATCGTAACGAATCTGATTATCAAGTTGTAATTGAATACGGATACGGTTATCAAATGTTTCGTGGAGTTTAAATAATTTGTAGAACCAAAGACTGTTACTACATTTTAAATGTGCTTTACCTACCAATGTTAATGTTAATCTGCAACGCGCTGATGAAAACTAGATTTAAGATGGATCATTTGAAATAAAATCTTTAAATTAAAACAAAACCATTGACATTTGAAATTCTCTAAGTGATTTGATTAAATATTTAGCATAAATAAGAGTGCCAGGTACTGACCAGTTCCGTAAACTTCAGAGAGTTATTTATACTGAGGAGGACATGATGTATTAGTATCCGAGGGCTTTATTTTTAATGCCATGGTACGTACTACATGGACGAAATTTAAGTATTATTGCGTCTTAATATACACAAATAGATCTCAGTGGGTGTACCTATACTTAAAACACGAACGAAACACTGAAAATTATGTTGAGCAAAAATGTATTTTAGTTTGATGAATTTGAATCTTTGTAATCTTCCAAGTTTATGCAATTTAGCTCATTTAATAACTTGTTTATTAGTCATAGATAGCTCATCGGAGTGCGATAATTCATTAAGATACAATCAATTTTGTTAATTAAAACTACCGTGTTATCTCGTGATTGAAGAACGGTGGATTATAATCATTTATTTTATTGAAAATGTGTAGATAAACGTGATATGTAGAAATAAGAAGTACAGCAGCAGACTGGCAAAATCCCAAGCGGTCGGAAAGTGACTAAGTGTTTACAGATGGAGATGTAGCTCTGGAAACACGTATATATATGTATACAAGCGGGATAAAAGACGCAATCGATAATGCAGCCGTCATTATGCCAAGTGCCGTTATTATGCCCACTCAATTATAAACGGGCCTTTACATGCCAACGAGTTTTGTGCAGTAAATTACGCTTATTGTTGAGTTAATTTGCGCACAAATTGCGCTACAGGTATTATATCCAACGCTGTCGCCCCGATGATCAAAATAGCTTGTTTAACGTTTAATATTTAACTCTATCTCCGACTATATTTTGAACTTTTGTATTCATACGAATTGATATTTATAATTTTGTGACAAACTTTAAGACGCAGCTGAAATCAAATGTCGATTCACTTTGTAAGCCTTTCATTCATATCCATATGTAAAGATTCTCGATTGTATTCATTAATATGTATCTACCTACATGTAATTAAATTAATGAATACTGATCATAAGCATAACATTAAAATTAATCCATTCAAGCATCTCTGTTTCCAACCAATTTCCATTATAAGGCAATAACATAGAAACATGTTTGCATAAAGCAAGTATACATTATGTTAATAAGGCAATAAAAGTGAAGTATCGAAAATGGAAGATTATGTTCGACATTATCAAACCGAGTAATAAAAATATTGAATGATGATTAGTTCGCGTCGGATTACATTTAGGAACATTGAATAATACGGGAATAATGGCAGATAGGATCCGGCGGGCACGCGACGTCGCGAGGCAATAAAGGTAATGTAGGCAAGGTATTTGCCAATATCCGCGTCGAGTGGCGCTCCCAAATATCTTAACATTGTATTCCCCCTACATAAAAATTGTTCCGGAATAGAGATACTACCCGGATAAATATTCAATTTCACTACGGACGAAAAAGATTTGATACCTTTGCTACGAGCTAGCTTTATTGGATGATGGCCTTTGGAATGGTATGGATAATCATATTCATGGTTTTACGAATTGACGATTTCTAGTTTTGTAATCGGATTGGCAGAAGATTTGATAACATTGAGAAAGCGAAAGTATATTCTATAGCATTTCAATGAAATAAATACGAAATGATTTCAAGAATGATGAAACTGGACTTTTTAAAACATGACTGAGATGAAAGTAAATGTTTCTTATATAAATAAAGGCCGAAAGGTAAGATGTACCGATGATTAAAAAACAAATAAAATTTTTGTGTCATCATATACAAAAAAGTGAACTAGTTTTAAACACTTAAGCAATTGCCGTTTAAGACGTATCCACAACTCAGTACGCTCTCAAGACGGAGGAATAGAACGACATGTAGATGAAAAGGGCAGCTGAATCTAATACAATCGGAAAAAGCGATACTAGATACCCACAGGGTTGGCAATAAATATTTATCCTCATTAAATTTTTATCAATTTCCAATGTAGTACTAATTTTCTACTCTTTCTTTAATGAAATGGTTGTTTATCATATATAAAGATTATGTACTGAATCATTCAATTATATTATTCAATTTGTACGTGAACATCCACGTGTCCTCAATGTAAATACTATCTATGCCCCATTTCCTACCACGCCGATAACTGTAGGAAAGTAGTTAAAGAGAAATGTAAAGTTTTATTACGTTTCGTGATAGGGCGAGCACAAAGTATAGCATTGTTAACAGCCCTACCGGAGAAGGGGGGGGGGGGGCGGATGTGGGGAGAGACGGCCGGGTATTGAATGAGATTGCTTCTTACTTCGGCAAATGGATCACGTAGTGGATGAGATGTCACAGTGTTTTAAGATACCAATTCGACCGATACGAGCGCTGACACACGTTCGAACTTATTATATACGGCACATAAAATAAGTTAAAAGTATAACGATCATATTAAGGTTTCATGTCTATTATTAGGATTCGATTATCGAATTTAAAAAGACAAAGGATAACAAGGGAAATTGTATTGAAAATCACTCATCGTATAAATTGTTGTTACTATTACATACCAATTCGAAGTTATCTTGTTTGACTATAAATTTCAATAACTGAGTGTTCAGTTCACGAGGTTTTATATGGACATCGGTGCGAAGGTTACAATCATCGAGTATACATTCACACTCAGTAATTGGGAAATTCCCGAACCGGGATGCCGCTAGACGTGTCGGCGGTGGGCGCGCGCTGAAAAACAATTTCACGCCAAATCTTAGCTTGTGTTTTCCTATTTCCTTTTTATTTATTTTTCGTCTTTTCTTTTCTCCAGAATCAATTTCACGGATGAGTGTTGCGATGATCTCAGTTCAAGAAGCGGGAGGGTTTGAGTGTGATGCACGTGCAGTGTAGGGACGATGTCCGCCCGCCGTTCTCATTACCGCGCGATGTGTACCAAGCAACGCGTCCTGATAATAAGCTTTCTGCTCGTTGCTCCTTGTGATTGGATGGGCCATGCGTGTGCTATCTGCGTATGAGGCCCTACTATATCGTATCCAATTTATTTCTGTAGATTTTGTGATTACGTAAACAATTTCATTTTTTATATATACGGTATATTTTAAATTGAATGTGAATTCAGCATGTAAATATTGAATTTGGAGTATGGATAATAAATATCTAAATGTTAAGTATTCACTAAAAGTACACTATCTTTACTGTTTGTAACAGCAATCAGTGAATAATAGTGATTGTTTTGGCGCGCACCCAGATAAAATGCTTATTTTCTTTATGTTGTAGGTACGTAACAAATATGAGCTTCTTTTCTATTATATTACACCGCTGTAAATGAACTCGTGAAATTTTGTAGAGCACTGTTGGCATACTGGTTATAACGAAGTCAAATAATATCTAGAATACTTATTAAATGTTTAATCATTGATTTAATTATGCGACATGGACCGAATATTCTTTTCTATTGGTTTATATCATCCTTTTATGATATATATATGTATATACACAACTTATTAATTCAATGAATGGTTGAACTTACTATTAAAGATTGCCTTATTAGAAATGTAATATTCTTTAAACTATAATGTTGCATAGTTCTTTCTTTCACATGCATAAGAAAACGTCTTCTGCTATTAAAGTGGAACGAATTAGATAACATAAAGAAATAATAGTGTTCAGCGACCATAACAAAGTGCTGATACAAGATGACTTTTAAACACCGAGTCGGTTGGGACCCGGCCGCGTCCCGGACCAGACAAAATTGTCGGGTCCAAGCAACGAAGCTTCCTCGAAATTGACAATTTTACGGGCGGTTTATTTCCGGATACGGGACTTCCTCGGTCCGGCTTGCCTCTTTTTATCCTTTCATGACATCCATTATACTTTTCCTTGCAACTTGTTTGCAATTATTGATAATTTTAGTTTCCGATATTCACGATAATTATCATATTTATTATGTTGTAAGTATTAACAAAAATTTGTAAAAGAGATGTCAATATAATTTCATTCATACAATTATTAGTACACGAAGCAACGAATATGTTAAGGCAGAAGAAGATTTTAATTAAAATTGTTTACTTTACATGTAGATTTCCACGACGAAATCCATTCGGTTACCAAGGCGGTACATAAAATTTACATTGTATGTAAGTGTCTTAAGCGAAAGCTTCCCACTTAAAAGCTCTACAAATGCACTGAAAGCTCTTTCGCGCACTAATCCCAAACCTTTTAGCTGCAATCAAAAGCCCCGAGCGCCGGCGCGGCCCGACGTGATGCTTGTGGAAGCGCCTAGGAATTTAATTTACATTTTTAATTAAGTTAAATTTTGTTCGGAAAGCTTTCACGGAATAGGAGTTTTCTTGATTAGAGTTCAGCCCAGCTGAAGTTTGAGATTGATTAGTGGAGCTTTAATTGCTCGCTGCCGGTGAATAATGAATTCGATCAGTACGGAGTCAGAAGGGATTCCCTAATAGTTCAGTTGCGCGTTAAATGGATCAAATTATTTGTGTGCTACCCTAAACTACTTTAGATGATTAACATAGGAACAATGATTTTTCAACAAAACATTGACACTGTTCTACATTTATATTTGATAGCAACACGTAATTACAATACAGACGCAAAAGTTTGCGTCAAAGGAATGTCCATATTTTTCCACGTACTCGCATCAATGTCACTCGTCGTGGTAGGGGAGTAATTTAAAAAATGTTCACTTGAAGATGCCTATAATTTGATGAAATAGCAGATAACATCATTACTAAAAAAATATTTATGTATAAGTGACATAGAATATAGATAGATCTTAGGTTTTAATTATTTCATATTAAAAAGTGGTAGAACTAAGATGTAGTACAAGGGAATAATTAAGGTTCATATCACGCCCTGGAGCTTATAAAACTCCCTAATGGACGCTTGTAAATCGGCTACGGCACAAAAGAGCTGTACTGCAGCTGACGTAAAAGCGAATAAATAAGAGACTTCCACGAAGCACTCTCGGTGAGAACAAGTCGAGAGCCCGTGACGTACGATTTGACATAGAATATTTTATTCGGGACGCCCGCCATCCATTCCACTTATCCGGGAGCTCTGTTGAATTTTTGACACCTTGACGAAGGACTGGCCTTTTTGTGTCTGGTTTAGTGTGACAGTGCCCTTTAAATTCGCATTATACGTGGGGAGAGCCGCAAGAAGACAATTACTCCTTTGTCAGTATCCACTCGCGTAGAGAAAAGATTGCAAAGCTTGTGAGTTAAGTGATTTATATTGTGTATGCATATATATATA
>DWQT01000032.1:0-38643 GCA_018244895.1 Myscelus amystis hages | reverse complement strand
ATAATTTAATATTATTTAATAATAAAAAAACTAATATAAATAAATTAACAAATAAAATAAAAAGTTTTTGAAAATGATTATTTATGATTATTTCTTTTTTAATTACTATGGGATTAATTATCTGAATTATTGGTGATATTGTTGTTTATGGTATTTTAAATTTTAATTTTATGGATTTAATTCAAACTACCGGTGACAAAGGTTATTTATCTATTATATTAATGACATTTTTATTAGTATTAACAACAATTACCATTGCCGTTCCATTTGGTATTATTTGCGCTATTTATCTTAATGAATATGCAAAAAATAGTTTATTTTCCTCAATTTTTCGTTTTATTCTAAATATATTAGCATCAACACCATCGATTATTTTTGGTATGTTCGGATTTACATTCTTTATTATTTATTTAAAAATAAATTTTTCTGCAATTGCTTCTAGTCTTACATTAACAATTGTTATTTTACCAATTATAATTAGAGCTATAGAAGATGCATTAAAATCAGTACCTAATGAATATCGCGAAGCATCATTGGCTCTAGGAGCAAAAAAAATTGAAACAATAAAAAAAATTGTAATTCCAAATGCAATTGGAAGTATTATTACAAGCATTATTTTATCAATGGGCAGAATTATTGGTGAATCTGCTCCAGTTTATTTAACACTAGGCGGTACAGTTTCCTTCCCCAAAAAAGGTTTTTTAAGTTCTGGACAAACATTAACAACTCATATTTTATTAATTAATAAAGAATCAAATGATCCTGATAAATTTTCAATTATTTATCAAACAGCATTAATAACTATTATATTAATATTTATTTTAAATTTTATAGCAAAATATTTTGAAAAAAATTTAAAAATAAAAAAGAAAGTGAAAAAAAAATGATAAATCAAATTGTTAAAAATAAATTAAAAAAGAAAATTTTAAAAAAAATAGAAATTAAAAAATATTTATTAAAATTAAAATCAAAATTTAGAAAAAATAAAAATTATTATGAAAAAAATACACCTAATATAAAAAATATTTTAAAAAGCAATTATGTTTTTGATATTAAAAATTTAAATTTATTTTATAATAATGGTAAAAAACAAGTTTTATTTAATATAAATTTAGAAATAAGTCGTAATAAAGTAACATCTTTTATTGGACCAAGTGGTTGTGGTAAATCAACATTATTAAGAACTTTAAATAGAATGAATGATTTAATTGAAGATATAAAAATAAACGGTCAAATATTATTTAATAATAAAGACATTTATGAAAATAAAAGAAATATTATTTCATTAAGAACAAAAGTAGGAATGGTATTTCAAAAACCTAATCCATTTCCAATGTCAATTTATGATAATGTTGCATATGGTCCAAGAAATCAAGGTATTAAAAATAAAAAAATTTTAAATCAAATTGTTGAAGATGCATTAAAAAAGGCTGCATTATGAAGTGAAGTTGAAAGATATTTATTTGATTCTGCATTATCATTATCAGGAGGACAACAACAACGTTTATGTATTGCAAGAGCTATTGCATTAAAACCAGAAGTATTATTAATGGATGAACCGACTTCGGCTTTAGATCCAATTGCTTCATTTAAAATCGAAGAATTAGTAAATGATTTAAAATTAGATTTTACAATAATTATAGTTACTCATTCTATGCAACAAGCAGCACGAATTTCTGATAAAACGGCCTTTTTTTTAAATGGAGAATTAATTGAATACAATAATACTAAAAAAATTTTTTCAAGACCAGAAGATAAAAGAACAGAAAATTATATTACAGGAAGACTTTGTTAATATATATATAATTTTAATTATATAGAAAGGAAAAAAAATGAAAATAATTAAACGTAGATTTGATTTAGATATTATAAATTTAAAAGAAAATTTATTAAAGCTATTAAAAGAAGTTAAAAAAGAACATAAAGATGCCTTAATTGCAATGGAAACACAAAATTTTGAAATGTCAAAAAAAATAGTAGAAAATGATAAAGAAATAAGAAATATCGCTGAAAGTCTAACAATTAATGCTATTTGAAGCATTGCTAAACAAAATCCATTCGCTAACGATTTAAGAACTATTATAGGTTATATGAATATTATTAGAGATTTAGAACGCATTTCAAATTATGCTAAAAATTTGTCAAAATTTAATGTCAAATACAAACCAGAAAATAAACTAACATCACAATTATCAAAATTAATGAAAAAAATATTTAAAATGATTGATTTAATAGGTGAATCTATAAACGAAAATAATATTAATAAAGCTTATAAAGCTGCAGAATATGATATTGATATTGATAATCAGTTTCATGAATCAATGAAAAATATTATTAATATGTTAAAAATAAATAAAAATAATGATCAACTTTCTCAATATACTTCAACAATGCAACAATTAAAATATATTGAAAGATTAGGTGATCATTTAGTTAATATTTGCGAAACAATATTTTATATTATTAAAGGTAAATTTTATGATTTATCATCTATAAAATAAATTAATATTTTTTTTTATTAAATTAATTAATTTTAAAAAAACTTACAAATAATTTTATTTGTAAGTTTTTTTTATTATTACCCTTTGCGATTACGATCATCGCGGTCTCTTCTATTAAATCCGCTATTGTTTCCTCAATTAGAATCGCCGCCGCGTTCAGAACGTTGTCTAAAATTTCCACGATCAGAAGAATTTCTATCTCCTTGTGTTCTTAACCCACGTTCAATAAAACGTTTTTCTCTTTCTTCAGTTATTTTTAAAATTGTTGATAAATTTGTATTTATATTAATTAATGTTTCTTTTAAAGATTTAATCTCTTCTAATAAAAATTCAATAGTTTTATTATTTTCCATAAATAATATCTCTTCTTTCTGGCGCCTAAATTAATAAATATAATATTTTTTTGTATAAAAAAAATAAATAAGCACTTAATTAAGTATAACATTAAAATTTAAATTATAAATAGATAATTAATAATTTTATAATTAAATTTTTAAATATTAAATTAAATTAGATTTTTTATTAATTTTAATTATATTAAAATAATAGTCTTAAATTTAAAATCACGTATTCCTTGAAATTTAATTAAATTTTCAATATTGATAGCAATAATAACAAAATGATATTTAGTTGTTTTTATTTTATAATTAAAATCATATCTTAAATTTATTATTTCAGTATTGTTATTAACAATATTTTTAGTCATTTTAATATTATAAATATTACTTATTTTATGATTATTATCAAAATAAAATTCGTAATTGTTTTTAATTCATTGATTATCATCATTAATTATAATATCTTTAATTCCTAATTTATGATCTTCTTCTGTATTTCCAAGTAATAAATTCAAAATATTATTTAATTCACTTTCTGGTTTTAAAAAATTTTTTTGTAATATATCAATTACAGAACCTAAAGTAAATGTTAAAAAATTTTGTGATTCTTGTTGAATATTTCCACCTAAAGATTTATATAATTGTTTAATATCTTCTATTTCTATATCATTTTTTTTAATTATATTTTTTAAAACAAAAATACTATCATTTTTGAAAATTATTAAAAGACCATTAGTATTATTAAATAAAAAATTTTGTAATTTTGTTAAATCAATATTAATTACTTTATTTCCTGAATATTGTTTTGAAATTTGAGCAATTAAATCATAAATAAAATTAATTATATTTTTAAAATTATTACTAATCAAAACATTAATAATATTATTTATTAAAGGAGTAGGATCATATATATTATCACCAATAATTCCTCCTAATGTTAAATTTACCGGTATATCTAAATAACCAATTTTTATTTTTAAATTCATTTTAAAATCATAAAGAAAGGTATCAAAATTTCGATTTTTAAATGTAGTCTTACCAAATAAAGTTAAAAACATATTTTTTAATAATTTCGGATTATTAATTAAATATTTTATATTACTAATAATATCCATTAAATTATAACTATTTTTAATTTTATTTGCTGAATAACAATTGCCAATTTTTAGAGTTTTAATACCTTTAGTAATATCAGGCATATTTAATATTCATTTTTTAATAATTGGAATAAATGCTTCAATAATTATAAAAATATAAAGTGGATTAGTTAAAATATATGAAAAATATTTTTTAATATCAATAAAAAAAGCATTATCATCAAATTTAATATTTGATGTTTTTATATCATTTATAGTTATATAATCAGAAATAATATTACTTAAATAACGTAAATTTTTATTATTTTTACCAAAAATATTTTTATCTTTGCTAATTTTTCAAAATAAATAATTGATTAAAACTCCACTTCGATATAAATCATAATCTTGTTCTGGTTTTCAGTCTTCAATTCTATGACCAAGAAATTTATTAAAACTAGGATTTATCTTTCATTTTCCATTATTATTTCAAATACTATAAGGTTGATCATCATTATCTTTTCAATTATTCATAAAATTAATTAGTTCATTTTCATTAATTGGTGTAAAAAATTGATGATTAGATCAACTATTATCAATCAAATTAGCAAATAATCTTATTAAAGGTTTTAAAAAATTTTCATCATAGTCATTAATTAAATTAGAAATAAATTGTAATTTTGTTGGTAATTTTATTAATTCATTTTGTAATGATTTTAAAAAAAAAGAAATAGGATGTAACCCAACACCTAAAATTATATTTAATAATTGAGGATTACTAATAATTGAAATAGTTCTAGTATAATTTAATGATGAAAAAATATTATGTATTTTATTTTTATCATTAATTTTTTTAGTTAATTTACCTTTTCCAGAAGCTTTAAAAAAAACATTAGCATTAAACCCAATAGTATTAATCTTTTTATTTTCTCCTCAATAATTTTGTAAATCATTTCAATTATTTAAAATAGTATTTTTAGATAAATTATTAATACTATTATTTCCAATTTGACTCATAATATCATCATTAGTGCTGCTAGTATCTACATCTAATTCTTTAGACATAATCATACTTTTAATTAAAGAAGATGTTTGTTCGGCAAAACTGTTTGCAATGCTGTTATTTATGCGATTAATATAAAAATTAAAAGAACAGGCTGATAAAGGTAAAATAATGCTATTTAATATTAATAAAATTCCAAATTTGATAAATATTTTTTTCATAAATATCCCCTATTTTTTTTATTTAATTTTATTTTATAAAATTTAACTAAATAATTAAATATAATTAAGTATAATAATAAAAAAATTATTTATTATAAATTGTATCATTAGTTATTTTAATTTTAAAATTTATTTAAACAAAGAAATAAATATGATAATATATCAAATAGATAAAAAATGAAAAAATACAAAAATTTTGCAAATTTAAATTTTTGAATTAATAAAAATATTTAAACTTAAATAATTATAATTGAATTATATTTTTTTTATTTAAATAATAAGGAGATTTGTAATGAAAGTAGAAAATAAAAGAAAAAAAAACAATAAAACAAAATTATTTAGTTTAAAAAAAATGAAAAAAAAAATCATTAGTAATTTACTAATATTCAAACAAACTTTAATTACCACATGAAAAAATAAATTACAATTAGTAATTTTATTATTAATAACTATTTTTACAACTTCATTTATAACTGGCAGTTGAATTTCTTACTCTAGAATAATTAAAGAAAGTAATGAGTTAGGATTAAATAATATTAAATTTGATTCTATATTAGAATATTCTCAATTAATTCAAAATAATATTAAACAAATTGCTAATCAGGCATTTAGTTTAAAATTAGGTAAATTTTATGTTCAAGATGATAATTTTAAAAAAAACAAAAAAGCTCTTTATTTTGATGATACAAGAATAGGAAAAGAAATTTTGCCAATAAATAAGGATAATTTGACTATTAAATATATTCGTAATGCAGAAAACAAAATTACTGGAATTAATAATATTAGTTGGAATTCGCAAAAAGAAAAACCTTTATTTTTTGACTTAAACAATAATAATGTTAAAGCAAGTATTTATGGTCAATTATTGTTAAAATCAAAAAAAATTCTAAATTATAATTTGAAAAAAAAACTAATAAATGCCGCCAATGATTTATATAATGATGTGTTTTTAAAAATGACAGCACCTAATATTCTTAAATCTATTGATATTTTTATTAAAGAATGAATTGAAAAAAATCAATCAAATGAAATTTTAACAAAAAATGATAACCAAGTTACTGATTGAATTTTAAAAAATAAAATAAATTTTCAATCTTATTATAATAATTATGACATTCCTGATAATATTAATTTAAAAGATGAAAAACAAAGACAAAAACTTTTTATGAAATTAGTAAAAAAAACTGATCCAGATCCAAGAATTAATAATAATTATGGCATGAATGGTCAATGAATGAGAATTTATCGTAATTTTTCAGCAAGTGAAAAAGATAGTAATATTTTTACTAATTTTAATAATAATGAAATTGGCTATTATTCTCCTTTTAATTATAATGTAATTAATGATGAATATGAAACTGATAAAAAAATTTCTATATATTTAATTCGTGCAGTAGCAGCCTTACAAATGCATGATTTATATATTCGTAATCAATTCACTGCTAGTGCTGGAATAATTAATAATACTCAAATTAATGTTAAAATTGTTAATATTGGTTTATATAATTTAAATCATACTAATTTAAAAATATTTGAAGGCATTTTACCAACAAGTAAAAATGAAATTGTTATTACGCCACAATATGCAAGAAAAAATAAAAGTAATAAATCATATAAACCAGGCGATAATATTAACATTAATGGAATTAATTTTATTATTAGTGGTATTGGTGGAGATGCTTATGATATTTATCCAACAATTAATGATTTAGATTCTATTCCTAATACAAGAACTGAATTTATTGCCTATGTTACGCCTTCTGCGTGAAATAATTTAGAATGATATAAAAATGAAGATAAAACTGATAATACTTTAATATATTTTACAAAATGAAATAATATTGGTAACGTTAACATCAATGATTTTAATATTGATTTATTTGATGATTTTTTTCAAAAAAATATATTTAGTGAAAATGGAATTAATGATTTAAATCAAAATAATTATAATGAATATTTAATTAATAAATATGTTCATAATAATTTAAAAAAATATTCACCTTATAAATACATTATTCAAAAAAATAATATAATTACAAAAAATAATAAAAATTTTTTGATTTATAATAATAAAAAAATTTTTTTTAATTTAATTATAAATAATTTTTTTTATATAATAATATCAGGTATATTATTTTTATTAACAGTTATTATTTTTATTACAACTTTAATTATTAAAACAATTATACAAAAAGAAAAATATTCAATGGGTATTCTAAAATCAATAGGTTACAAAACAAAACAAATCGTAAATTCTTATTTAGCTTATCCATTATTAATATTATTAATTGCAATTCCAATTGGTTGAATTATAGGTCTTGTAATTCAAATTTATTTAACCGAAATATTAAATACTTTATTTGTTTTACCATATAATGTTTTTAATTTTGATATTATTCCATTATTTATTTCAATATTTTTAATTGTTGGCTTTATTATAATAGTTACTTTATTAACATCTTTTTATATTTTGAAAAAAAATCCATTATTTTTAATTAAACAAGATAGCGATTTAAAATCAAATTTTTATAAAAATAAAAAAAATATTTTTTTTAAAAAAAGATTTTATATTCATTTTTTATTATCGTTATCAAAAAATAGTTGAAAAAAAATTTTAGTTATTTCAATAATATTTTTTTTAACTACTTTTTCAATTATTACAACAATATTAATTCCTACTACTATTAATAGTTTAAAAATTAATTATTTTAAAACTCAAAAATATAAAAATTATTATGAATATCAAACTCCTATGCCAAATATGCCTATGAGTAAATATGGTTTATATTCATGAAATTTTTTTAATAAACCAAAAAATGAAAAATATTACCCAACATATGGCGCTATGCCTTGGCCTGAAAATAAAATTATTTACGATGATATAAATAATTCAAGAATTGGCTGATATAACCCATTATCATTTAAAAAAGAAAATTCCACTAAAAATAATTTTGATAAAATTTTTATTTTTGATTCAAATTTTTCTTATTCTAAAAGAAAAGAATTTTTAGAAAAAATGTCATTTTATTATCAAAACCAATCAACAGGAACTTTAGATCTTGATGATTTAGTATGAGCATACAGTTGATTGGGTGGCAAAGCATTTAGTAATAAATTAATAAATGATTTAATTAAAGAAGATAATACATTTTCTAAAATATTTTCATATAATATTGTTAATTTTGCCAGCGGTCAATTGCCTAATATTTTACAAGTAATGAATCCTGGAATACCACCTAGTCAAGAAGCAATTAAAGAAATTTTAAAACAAGTATTACCAGGATTTATACGCCAAGGCATTGATAGTTTGCCAATAATAAATAAAAATGAAGATCCATATGATTATTTTAGTATTGGGCATAATACTATTTCTTTTAACCCAAAAAGCATTAATAATGGTGATATTGATGGTCCAGATGAAGAATTAGTAACTCAATTTAAAATTTATGCTAATGAAAATAAAGAATTAATGAAAAATGGATTAATGGATATTATTGGTATAAATCCAAATACTGTAATGTTATTATTTGAAAATTATGAAATTAATAAAATAAAATATAATAATAATGATAATAATATTCCAATTATAATTAATAAAGCTTTTCAATCTAAATTTAAATTACATATTAATGAAGAATTTAGTGCTGTTCCTCAAGTTAATACGTTATATTATAAAAACAACAAAAATGAAAAAATTCCATTGCCAAAAGAAAATTGATATTATGGAAAAACACCACCAATTAATGATTATGAATTAAAAAATAATAATATTTGATCTAAAAACAATACTAAATGAAATTATCGCGGAAAAAGAAAAATTAAATTAAATAATAATATAAATGAAAAATATAGCGATGAACATGGTTTTAGATATAATGGTATATATGATAATAAAGGAAAAATAATTTTAGATGATGAACCTAGTAATTGAAACAATATTAATTTTATTTGATTAAAATTGCCTGATGATATTCACCCTAATGCCAAAATTGGCAAAATTCCTAAAGCAGATAATTCAAAAATTATGGATTTTAATTTATCAAATATTATAGATAAAACCGGTAAATGAATAAAACCTTTTTCATATGATTTTATAAAAACATTTAATAATTTTGATTCTAATGATCCGTTAAGTATTTTATTAAATTGTCCAGCAGAATGGTTTATGGGAATGGTTAATAATAATATTTTAACTAAAGAAAATAATATTAATAATAATAATTTGCAAGAAGATGCTAAAAATAATATGAAAATATGATGACAAAATATTACAGGTGAAATTAATCCAATTCATAAATATAAAATAATAGGAATTCAAAATTCTTATGATGCTCCTAAAGCTTATATAGATCAAAAATGAGCTAATAAAATTATGGGTTATAATTATATAAATAATAATCCTTATTTTCCTAAAACTAAAATATTTCAATGATTTAATGGTAAATTAAGCGCTAATTATAATATTTTTGACTTAATTGGAAGAATGAGCTTTAAATCAAATTTAGATGATTATACAATTTATTCAATAAATAATTTAAATGGCAATAAAAATATACAAATAGTAAAAAATAATTATTTATTGTCAAAAAAACAAGCAATGATTAATAAAATGTCAGATATTACGTTCGGCGCAAGTTCTTTATTTATTCTAACAACTATTATTTGTTCATTATTAATTGTTATTATAATTACTAATTTATTTGTTAATGAATTTAAATATTTTATGGCAAATATGAAAGTAGAAGGTTATACTAATTGAGAAATTAATTATTTTATTTTAGGAATATTTACTCCCTGAATATTTCTTAGTTATATTTTAGGATTTACTTCAGGATTAATGGCAATGTATAGTTTAATTTCTATTTTTACAAAATTTTTAGGAATTGCTTTACCATTTATAATTACATGATGAATTTTACCAATAAGCTTTATTATAATAAATATTATATATATTTTAACTTTCGTTATTAATAATAATGAATTAAATAAAATTAATTTAATTAAATTATTAAAATATAATTAAAAAAATATAATTAATATTTATTTATTAATATAATCAAAAATATAGGAAGAACAAATATGTTATTTTGAAAAAAATTTAATAAAAAAATAAAAAAAATATTTTTATTTAAAAATAATTTTTTTAAAAAAAAATATAATGAAATTTATGAAAAATATTTTAAAGAATTAAAAAAAACATTAATTTTATCAGATTTTAGTTATAAAATAACAGAAACTATTATTAATGAAATTCTTAATGAATTAAAATTTAAAAAACAAATAAAAATCAATGATATTAATAATATTATTTTTAATAAAATATTTTCAATTTATACAAATAATAATTTAGTTTCTACAAAATTAAATTTTTCCGATAATAATATTTCAATATTTTTAATTGTTGGTGTTAATGGTAGCGGAAAAACAACCTCTGTAGCAAAATTGGCATATAAATTAAAATTACAAGGAAAAAAACCATTTTTAATTGGTAGTGATACTTTTAAAGATAGCGGTATAGAACAATTAAAAATTTGAGCAGAGAAAATAAATGTTGATTATTATTTAGGTAAAAATAAACAAGATCCAGCAAGTGTTGTTTATAATGGCATTCAGGCTGCTAAAAAAAAATTTAGTAATGTAATTATTATTGATACCGCAGGAAGATTAGAAAATAAAATTAATTTAATTAATGAATTAAAAAAAATAAATAAAATCATTAATCAAAAATTAAAATATAAAACTAATGAAATATTATTAGTAATCGATAGTGAAACTGGCCAAAATGCTATTAATCAAGCAAGAGAATTTAAAAAAAATATTGATTTAACTGGAATCATTTTAACAAAAATAGATGGAACAGCAAAAGGTGGTAGCATTTTTAACATTAAAAATGAATTAAATATTCCTGTTAAATTAATATGTTTTGGTGAAAAAATTAGTGATTTAGAATCGTTTAATTTAAATAAATATATTTTTAATTTAACAAATGAGTTATTTAATAATTATAAAAAATATTATATATAATATAAATATATTTAAATTATTTAATTATAAAAAAAAATATTTAATTTAAAAAGTAGGTGTAATATTAGTGAAAATATTAATTATTGGTGATATTTATAGTATTGTTGGAAGACAAATGGTTAAATATTGAATTGCTAAAATTAAAAAAGAATATGAAAAAGAATTTAAAATTGATTTAATAATTGCAAACGGCGAAAATACTACTCATGGCAAATCATTATGTAAAAAGCATTATGATGAATTAAAAAGATATGGTATTAATGTTATTACAACAGGAAATCATATTTTTGGTCATCCAGATGTCATTAAATATATTAATACAACTCCAGATTTATTACGTCCTTTAAATTATAATCCTTATCATCCCGGAAAGGGAACAATTTTAATTAAAGTTAACAATAAAAAAGTACGCGTAACAAATTTAATTGGTCGAACTTTTATGGATAAATCAGATAATCCTTATTTTGCTATTGAAGAATTAATTAAAAATGAAAAAAATAAAATTGAAAAAGCAAGTGATATTCATATTATTGATTTTCATGCTGAAGCAACAGCAGAAAAATTATCTCTTGCATGAAATTTTGATGGTCAAATTACATGTATAGTAGGAACTCATACTCATGTTCAAACTGTAGATAATCGTTTATTACCTAAAGGTACTGCTTTCATTAGTGACATTGGAATGACAGGGCCATTTTATTCTATTATTGGCGCTAAAGCCGAAGAAGTTATTATTCGTGACAAAAAAAATATAAGAACAAAAATTATTCCTGCTAGCGGTGAAGGTCAATTTTCAGCTATCTTATTAACTATTAATAATGAAACAAATAAAGCTGAAAAAATAGAAAGAATTTATATAAATCCACAATCACCAAATTTAAAAATATGAAAATAATTATTAAAAGGAAGTTAGCTTAAAAATGATATTTAAAAATATTAATTTTTTTAATAATAAAAATTATTTTTATTTATTTTTGATAATAATAATAACCATAATATTTTTTATAATTTTAAGAATTTGATTAATAAAAAGAATTAAAGATAATGTTAATATAAAACAAGCTCCTGAAATAAGAGACAAAATAATTATTTTGCGTGATTGTTATAAAGTAAAATTATTTAAACAAATAATAGAAAAAAGTAAAATAATTATAATTGGAGTTCATAATTTAAAAGGTCATAAAAATGATTTTGAATTATTAAGTTCTTTTTGTAAAAAAAATAAAATATCTTTAATTTCTTATAATATAAGAAGTATTAACGAAAATCTAAAAAAATTCAAATTTAAATCTCTGGGGACCGATATTAATGATTTAAAAGATATAATAAATGTAATAAAATATAATTATCAAAATCAAAAAATAGTTATTTTTGGAGAATCATTAGGTGCAGCTATTGCTAGCTTTGCTATTAAAAATAATTCAAAAGTTTCGGGATTAATTATTAGTAATTTAATTACTAAAAAAACTCTTTATCAATTTTCATTTAAATTTTTAATTTTTTGTTTTTTTTCTTTTATTTTTAATTCAAACATTAAAATAAAAATATATATTAAAAATAAAGATATTTCTAATAATAATAATTATATTAACAAAATAAACCAAAATTATATTAATAATCAAAATTGATCATTAAGATTTTTATTTCAATTAAAAAATATTAATAAACGAAGTCTAATATTAATTAGAAAATTTAAAATTCCAATACTAATATTGCAAAGTGCTGATGATGTATTTAGTGATTATCATCAACTTAAAATTAATAAAAAATATTGAAAAACAAATCACAATTATATTTTTATTCCAGATGGCAAACATGCACTAATCAATGAACCTAATATTAAAAATTTATTTAATAATAAAATTATTCCATGAATTAAAGAAAATATCAAATAAAGGTTAATAAAAATGAAATGAAAATATAATATTTATAATTCTCTTTTTACTAGTGAATCTGTAGGCCCTGGTCATCCTGATAAAATTTGTGATCAAATTGCTGATGCAATTTTAGATAATTTTTTAAAAAAAGATAAAAATGCTAAAGTGGCATGTGAAGTTTTTATTACCAAAAACTTTGTTTTAATTGGTGGTGAAATTAATAGCATTGCTAAAGTTAATTATCAAAAAATCGCAAGAAAAGTTATTATTGAAATTGGTTATATAAACGAAAATATGGGATTTAATGGATTTACATGTAAAATTATAGTTTTAATAAATAAGCAATCACCCGATATTTTAAAAGGCATAAATTTAAAAAAAAATCAAATTGGTGCTGGAGATCAAGGAATAATGTTTGGATATGCTTGTCAACAAACACCAGAATATATGCCATTAGCAATTGTTTTAGCACACGAATTAATTAAAAGAGCTACAAAATTAAAAAAAGAAAAAAAATTTAATTATGCACTAATTGATATGAAAGCCCAAGTTACTATTAATCAAAATAATCCAAAGAAAATAAAAATTAATACTATTTTAATGAGTATCCAACATCAAGCAGATTATAATGAAAAAAAATTTAAAAAATTTATTTATGATAAAATTATTAAATATATTGCTATAAAATATAAATTAAATACTAATTTTAAATATTTAATTAATCCAACTGGAAAATTTATAATTGGCGGGCCTGCTAGTGATACGGGTTTGACAGGAAGAAAATTAATGATTGATACTTATGGCGGAGCTTCATGTCATGGCGGCGGTTCATTTTCTGGAAAAGATCCAACTAAAGTTGATAGAACAGGAGCTTATTATGCTAGATATATTGCTAAAAATATTGTTGCTGCGCAATTAGCGAAAATATGTGAAATACAATTAGCTTATGCAATTGGAACTTCTAAACCAATTGCGATATTTATAAATACCCACAAAACTATTATTTATGGTTTAACAGAAGCAAAATTAACTAAAATTGTTTATAAAATTTTTGATTGTTCTGTTTCTTCTATGATTAATAAATTAAAATTATATGTACAAAATTATCAACAATTAGCGACTTATGGACATTTTGGTAGAAAAGATTTAGATTTACCTTGAGAAAAACTAGATAAAGTTGATTTATTAAAAAAATATATACCTAAAAAATAATTTATTTAAAATAAAAAAATAATTTTCAAAAAAATAGAAGAGGTTTTATCATGATAACTTTATATAAAAATCAAATCGAAAAAGTTATTAAAATTATTAATAATGGTGAAGTTATAGCATTACCCACAGATACAATTTTCGGTATTGTTTGTAAATTTAATAATAATAAAGCTATTAATAAAATTTATAAAATTAAAAAGCGAGATTATAATAAAAAATTTCCAATTTTAGTTAGTAATTGAGAACAAGCTAAAAATATTGGTATAATTAACGAAAAACTAAAATTGTTCTTAATTAATAATTTTATACCAGGCAAAATAACTGCTATTATTTTAAAAAAACCTATTTTAAATACATCATATTGAATAAATGAAAAAACTATAGCTGTTAGAGTTAGTGTTTCTAATTTTATTCAAAAAATAATTAAAAAAACTGGCCCTTTAGTTGCTACAAGTTGTAATTTAAGCAATAAAGAACCAATTAATAATTATCGTGATATAAAATTAAAAAATTTAAAATATAAAGTATTTGGAAAAATTCTAATAAATAAACCATCTAATATTTATGATAGTTTAAATAATAAAATTATCAGATAACAAATAATATAATAAATATTTAAATATTTATTATGCTCATTATGTTAATTATTTTTTCTTTATTTTTTTTGTTAAAATGTTATAATAATAAAAAATATATGATAGGAAAAAATATGATAAAGAAAAAAATAAAATTTAATACTTGAAAATTTATTCAATTTATTGGTTTTTTTTTAATATTTTTAGGAATATTTTTTTCTTTTTATTCATTTAAAATTAGTTTGTTTTTATATTTTGGTTTAGTATCAATATTAATAGGATCTATTAATATTTTAATTTATTATATTTTTATTGGAACAAATAAATATAAAAAATATTTAAAAAATAAAAATAATAATAAATGAATAATTAAAAATAATTAAAAAAAATATTAAATATTTTTTATATTATTATAAATTGGAAATTTATTTAAAAGTATATCAACTTGTTTTTTTAAATTATTTAAATTAGAATTTATATTTTTTTTTGGTAAATTTCAAGCATTAATAATGATTTTTCCTAATTCAATAAAATGTTTTTCTTTAAATCCTCTTGTTGTCATTGCTGGACTACCAAAACGTACACCGCTAGTAATAGTGGGTGGCAAATTATCAAATGGTACACTATTTTTATTAGCAATAATATTAATTTTTTGTAAAATATCAACAGCTTTTTTACCATTTAAATTATTAATATTAGAAACATTAACAGTAAATAAATGATTATCCGTGCCTCCAGATACTACATTAAATTTTGAATCAATAAAAATTTTTGCAAATGCTTTAGCATTTTTAACGATTTGTATTTGGTATTTTTTAAAATCTGGTGTTAATGCTTCATAAAAAGCTTGTGCTTTTGCTGCAATAATATGTTCTAATGGTCCGCCTTGATTACCAGGGAATACTGAATTATTTATTTTATTTTTTAATTTTTCAGTACAAAGAATAGCACCACCACGAGGCCCTCTTAACGTTTTATGAGTAGTTGTAGTCGTAATGTCTGCATAACAAATAGGATTTTGATGTAACCCAGCAACAATTAACCCAGCAATATGAGCCATGTCCACCATTAAATTAGCTTTTACAATATCAGCAATTTTTCTGAATTTTGATCAATCAATAAATCGCGAATAAGCGCTAGCACCAGCTACTATGACTTTAGGTTTATATAATTTAGCAAGTTTTAAAATTTCATCATAATCTAAACGTTCATTTACTTTATTTACACTATAATTAACATTATTATAAATTTTGCCAGAAAAATTAATTTTATAACCATGAGTTAAATGACCACCAGCAAAAAGGTCCATACCAAGAATAGTATCACCCGGATTTAATATAGAATAATATGATGCAGCATTAGCTTGACTACCAGAATGAGGCTGTACATTTGCATGAAAATTGCCTTTTTTACATTCATTTAATTTATGATTACAATTAAATAATTTTTTAAAACGTTCAATAGCTAAATTTTCAATTTTATCAATATTATCGCAACCATTATAATATCTTTTGTTTGGATAACCTTCTGAATATTTATTAGTTAATATTGTGCCAGCAATTTTAAGAACAGCCGGAGATGCATAATTTTCTGAAGCAATCAATTCAATATGATTTTGCTGTCTTTTTAATTCATTATTTATTAATTTTTTTAATTTTTTGTCAATACCTTTATTAAAAGCTTTGTCCATTTTAAATATCCTTTTATTAAAAATTATTTTAATTTTAGTACTCTTAATTGATGTCTTTTTGCAACACTAGTTTTTGTATTTAAAAAAATTTTTAATATTTCTATTGCTTTATAAGTAGAAATAATTCTAGAACCAAGTGCCAAAATATTAGCATTATTATGAAGCCTAGCAAATCTTGCTGTTTCTTCTTCATAACAAAGAGCACAACGAATACCATTAATGCGATTTGCTGCAATACTAATACCAATGCCAGTACCACAAATTAATATTCCAAAATTTGCCTTTCGATTAAAAATAACATTAGCAACGCTAAATCCAAAATTTGGATAATCAACTTTTTTTTTATTATTAGTTCCTAAATCTAAGATTTTATAATTCTCTTTTTGTAAAAATTTAATAATTGGTTTTTTAAATTTATATCCGGTATGGTCATTACCAATAGCAATAATTAAATTATTAATTTTCAATTTTGCACTTCCTTATTCTAAATAACAATTTTTATTATATATATATTAATTTTAAAAATTAATATTTTCCTAATGATCCAAATTGAATTAATAACTCTTTTACCTTTTTTTTAATAGCTTTTATACCTGGTTTAAAAATTTTTCTAGGATCAAAACCTTTATCTTCATAAATATTTCCTTCAATAAAATATTTTTCGATAGCCATTGCAAATACTTCTTGTAACTCAGTATTAATATTAATTTTACTAATTCCTAAATCAATAGCTCTTTTTACTTGTTCTTTTGGAATTCCAGA
This sequence comes from Myscelus amystis hages, assembly GCA_018244895.1. Taxonomy (NCBI): domain Eukaryota; kingdom Metazoa; phylum Arthropoda; class Insecta; order Lepidoptera; family Hesperiidae; genus Myscelus; species Myscelus amystis. Next base: position 21,364 of record DWQT01000032.1, on the reverse strand, counting down.
ACCACCATGCAATACCATTGGTTTATTTGAAATTAACGATAAATTATTTAATACATCAAAATTTAAACCTTTTCAATTTTTAGGATAATTTCCATGAATATTATTTATTCCAGCAGCCAAAAAATCAATTCCTAAAGATGCTAATTCATTGCATTCTTTTTCAATACCTATTTCGCCAATGCCAATTATACCATCTTCTTCACCACCAATTGTACCAGATTCCGCTTCAACAGATGCATTTTTTTCTTTAGCATAATAAATTACTTTTTCAGTTTTATTTTTATTTTCACTAAAATTTAAATGAGAACCATCAAACATAATAGAACTAAAACCAGCATCTAATGCTTTTTTACAAGCATTTATAGATTTTCCGTGATCTAAATGTAATGCTATTGGAATAGTAATATTTAAATCATTTAATAATGATAAAGTCATATTAGCAACTGTAATAAATCCTCCCATATATTCAATAGCACTTTCTGATACACCCAAAATAACAGATGATTTAGTTTCTTGTGCTACTTCAAGAATAGATTTTGCTCATTCTAAATTATTAATATTAAATTGCGCAACAGCATATTTTTCTAATTTTGCTCTATAAATCATATTTTTCGCATTGACAAATTTATTCATTTTTTTTTCTTCTCTCTTTTTTTATTTTTATTTTTTTTATTTTTATATGTTTTTTTTAATAATATTTTTTATTAATCCTAAAAATAAAGGATTAGGTTTATTAATTCTAGATGTAAATTCAGGATGAAATTGAGTCGCGATAAAAAATGGATGTATTTTTTTTGGTAATTCAATTATTTCTACTAAATTTTGTTTATTATATATACCGCTAAAAATTAAACCATTTTTTAAAAGCAATGATTTATAATTATTATTAAATTCATAACGATGGCGATGGCGTTCAATAATAATATCTTTTTTATAAAGAGATTTAGCTAATGAATGATTAATTAAAGAGATTGGATAATTTCCTAATCTTAATGTTCCACCAATTTGATTTTTTTTGTTTTTAAAATTTAATAAATTAAAAATAGGATTTTTTGTTGTTTTATTAAATTCAATAGAATTTGCATCTTTTAAATTACATACATTGCGCGCATATTCAATACAAGCTAATTGCATACCTAAACATAAACCTAAAAAAGGAATTTTATGAACACGAATATAATTAATTGCATTAATTTTACCTTCAATACCGCGATTACCAAATCCACCAGGAATAATTATTGCTTTAAAAGAAGAAAGAAGAAAATTCATATTCTCAATAGTTAAAGTTTCGGAATTTATAATTTTATAATTAACTTTAATATTAAGAAAATATCCAGCTATTTTTAATGATTCAATTACTGATAAATAAGCATCATTTAAATTAGAATATTTTGCAATAATGCCAATATTAATTTCTTGATTAATATTTTCTATTTTTTTTATAATATTATGTCATTCTAATAAATCTGGTTTATTTTTATTTAGCTTTAATAAATTTGAAATAACATAATTAATTTTTTGTTTTTCTAGAAATAATGGAACTTTATAAAAGTTATCACAATCAGGAATTGTTAGAATATGATTTCGTTTAATATTACAAAATAAAGATAATTTATCAAAAATATATTCTGGTAAATTATTTTTACTACGACAAATTAAAATATCTGGTTGAATACCTAATGATAAAATTTCTTTTACTGAATGTTGACTTGGTTTAGTTTTAAATTCTCCAATTGAAGATAAAAAAGGAATTAAAGTAATATGAATAAAAATAACATTTTTATGACCTTTTTCATTTTTAACTTGTCTAATTGCTTCAATAAAAGCTAGAGATTCAATATCACCGACTGTACCACCAATTTCAGTAATAATAATATTAGATTTGCTTTTTATTGCTGAACTAAAAATATGATTTTTAATTTCATCGGTAACATGAGGTATAACTTGTACAGTTTTGCCTTTGTAAAATCCCTTGCGCTCTTTTTTTAAAACATTTTGATAAATTTTGCCAGTAGTAATATTTGAATATTTAGTCATATCTTCGTCAATAAATCGTTCATAATGACCTAAATCTAAATCAGTTTCAGTACCATCACTAGTTACAAATATTTCACCATGTTGATAAGGATTCATAGTACCAGGATCAACATTAATATATGGATCAAATTTTTGCATAAAAATTTTAATATTTTTTTGTTTTAATATAAGTCCAAGTGATGCTGCTATAATTCCCTTACCTAATGACGAAACTACACCACCAGTAATAAATATATATTTTAAATTCATGTTTTTTCTCCTAAATATTAATAATTAATAATTAAAAAAAATTATTAATCATCATAAATATCTTCTAATGATTGAATATTTTCAACTATTTCTGAATCATTATCTTCATCTTCATTTAAATTTATATTTTCATTATTATTGATAAATTTTTCATTATTATTATTAATTTCTTCATTTATATTATTTGGATCTTTTACTCTAATCATATGTTTTTTAATTTCTTCTAATGAAATTTTATTTCGAGGATATCAAAATTTATCATTTTTTAAAAAAAAATTAGGATTTAAAATAATGCCAATATAAAGTTCACCTGCAATTTTTTCTTCATCTTCTTTAGAGATATTAAATTTTTTTTTAATATAAATTCATATTTCATTAAAAGTTGTTTTTTTCTTTTTACATAAAAAAATATATGCTTCTTCAACTAATTTTTGTTTATCTTGCATTTATTAATCACCTTCTAAATTTTATAATATATATATATATATTTTTTTACATTTTATTAGGAGAATTTAAACCTATTAATTTCAAAGAATTAGTTATTATTTGTTTTATAGCATAAATTAATGTTAATCTTTGATTTGTTAATTCTGAATCTTCAGTAATAACTTTATACTTATTATAATAAGAATGAAATAATTTAGCTAATTTTTGAATATAATTAGTAAGTAAATGTGGTTGATGGTTTTTTTCAATTCTTTGTAAAATAATTACATATTCATCTAATGTAATTAATAATTCTTTTTCTTTTTGTTTTGTTAATAAATTAATATTATTTACAAATTCAAAATTTGGATAATTTTTAAAAATTTGATTTATACGTGCATTTACGTATTGAGCATAATATGCTGGATTTTCATTTGTTTTTTTTTGAATTAATTTTAAATCAATATCAAGATGTGATTCAATTGGTCTTGAAACAAAAAAATAACGTAAATAATTTTTTCCTATTAAATTTATCATATTTCTTAAACTTATTGTATTTCCTAATCTTTTTGATATTTTCTGATTTTTTCCATTATAAATAATTTTTACCATTTGAACACATAAAATATTTAATTTATTTACGTCAGCATTAAGCATATATAATCCAGCTTTAATTCTTGGAATATATCCATAATGATCAGCCCCTCAAATATTAATTAAAAAATCACTACGCTTAAATTTAATAAGATGATAAGCTAAATCAGGAAGCATATAAGTATATTTTTGGTTTTTTTTAATAATTACGCGATCTTTATCATCTTTAAATAAAGTTGTTTTTAAAAAAACGGTATCTTTAATTTGATAAATATTATCTTTTATTTTTAATTGATTAATTAAATCAGAAATAATATTTTTTTTGTATAAAGCTGATTCATGAAATCAATTATTGATTTTAACTTTAAATTTTCTTAAATCTTTTTTTATTTCTGAAAGCATATATTTAATACCAAATTCCTTAAAAATTAAAAAATTTTTTTTGTCAAAAGGTTTATTAACAAATTTATCACCATTTAATTTTAAAAATAATTTTGAAGCAGCTAAAACTTCAGAACCACAATAACTTTCTTTTGGTAATTCAATATAATTTCCAGAAAGATTTTGATAATTAATAAAAATTGAATTAGCCAATATATTAACTTGATTGCCAGAATCATTAATATAATATTCTCTAATAATATTATAACCTCTATGTTCTAAAATATTAGCTAAACTATCACCAATAGCAGCAATTCTTGCATGCCCCAAATGTAAAATTCCAGTTGGATTAGCACTTATAAATTCAATATTATAAGTAATATTTTTATTTTTAGATTTTCCATATAATGCTTTTTCATTAATAATTTTCATTAATAAAATACTAAATATTTCAATATTAATATTAATATTAATAAATCCAGGAGAAATAAAATTTATTTTTTTTATTAATGGTTGTTTTTGATTAATATTTTTAACTATAATTTCAGCAACATCTAATGGTTTTTGTTTATATTTTTTTGCTAATATCATTGCTATTGATGTCGAATAATCCCCTAAATAATTATTTTTATTAATTTCAATTATAACTTGATTTAATTCTATTTTATAATTTGAAAATATTATTGCATCAAAAATAATATTAGTAAGTTTATTTATAATGTAACTGTCCACAATTGTATTCCTTTCAATTTTTAAATATAATTATAAATTTAATACATGTTATAGAAAAATATAAAAATATTCTTTTTTTCTTTATTATTAAAATATTATATAAAAAATATTAATTTAAATATATTTTTTAAAATTTTATTTTTCTAAAAAAGAAATATTATTTATAAATTTTTCTGGATCTTTTAAAATTTTTGAAACTTTTTCTAAAGTAATAAAACTATTATTTTTGGTTTTAATTATAATGGGTTCCTTATCAAAATAATAAAACAAATTAAATATTTTTTTTTTGAAATAAATATCATTATTAATTTTACTTGTAAGACATAATAATTGATTTTCTCAATTAAAACAAAATAAAATAGATTTTGATATATTAATTAATTCATTATCTTCTTCTAAATTAATAATATCTTGCATTATTTTTATTAATGTAGCATCTGTTCAATTTAAATAATTTTTTATTTTTATTATTTCTCCATTAAAAATAGGAATAAAATCATCAATATTTATTTTAAATGAATAATTTTTATTAAAATATAATATAGTTAATCTTGAAAATAATTTTTTTAAATTAACATCAAAAAGAATTCCGCTTTTATGATAATAAACTTGAGAATACATATGAAATCTTATTATTAAATAATTTTCAATTGCAGAAATTGCTTTATATAAAAAAACCAATCCATTTTTAATATCAATTATCATATTAGAAATAATTCAATCAATATCAATATTTCCAAAATTAACCCCTGTAAAATATATATCACGCATCAAATAATCAATACGATCACAATCTAATTGTGATGATACTAATTGAATTTGATATTTTGGATATTTTTTGTAATCTTTTTTAATTATTCCAATAATATTATTAATATTAATATTAAATTTTTTTAAAATTTTATTAATTTCGGTTGTATTATCATTAATAATTAAACAAGTATAATCTTCATGTGTTAAAAACTTTTTTTTATTAACATTAATATTTAAAATTTTTTCAAAACTATGAGAAAATGGACCATGTCCCAAATCATGTAACAATCCAGCAATTTTTATATTGGTTTTTTTTTCTTGACATAAAAAAGAAGAACCTTCTACTTCATTAAGTATACGATTTAATATATGATAAACTCCTATACTATGAACATATCTAGTATGAGTTGCATTTGGAAAACAAATTTGTAATCCACCAAGTTGATTAATTCATTTTAATCTTTGAAATTCTTTAGTAAAAATTAATGATTGAATAACTGGTTCATTTATATTAATATTTTTATGTATAATGTCATAAATAAAATTTAATTTAGAACTATTAATTGACATATTTTTTCCCCTTTATCAATATTTAACAAAATATATTATTTTTTTTAATAGTAACATAATATTAAAATATCTTTAAATATTATTTAAAATTTAATTTAATATTATTAGTAATTTTTTTATATCCTAATAATTTAATTGTACTAATTAAATCTGGTCCATGCATTTGACCTGTTGTAATAATTCTAATAGGCATAAATAATAATTTACCATTAATATTAGTTTCATTCTTTATTTCATTCATTATTTTTTTAATATTATTATTAGTTCATTTTTTGCAATTATTTATTTTTTGAATAAATAATTTACATACTATTTGACAATTATTATAATCTAAAAAATCTTTTGTTTTTTTATTTTTTATTTTAAAATTTTTTTTAAAAAATAAACTAATTAATTTATTAATTTGACTACCATATTGTAATTGTGATTTATAAATCAATAATAATTCCTTTCATCATTTTTTTTCTTGACTCTCTCAATTATATTTTTTTTTAACAAAAGGAATAATAAATTTTAAATATTTGTTAACAGATAATTTTTTAATATAATAATTATTCATTCAAATTAATTTTTCTAAATCGAACATACTTGGTGATTTACTAAAATATTTCGTATTAAATAATTTAATTAATTGTTTTTTAGTATAAATTTCTTTTTCTTCGTGAGAACTTCATCCTAATAATGCTATAAAATTAAAAATAACTTCTGGTAAAAATCCTTTTTTGCGATACTGATGAATAAATTGAATATTTATATTATTATCGCGCTTTGAAAGTTTTTTTCGTTCATTATTAATAATTAAAGTTAAATGAGCAAAAATTGGTATTTTTCAATTAAAATATTTATAAATAACTAATTGTTTTGGTGTATTTGATAAATGTTCCTCCCCTCGAAATACATGACTTATTTTCATTAAATGATCATCAACAACAACAGCAAAATTATAAGTTGCTATTCCATTTGATTTAATAATTACATAATCTCCTAATTTTAATAAATTAAATTCAACATTACCGCGAACCAAATCATTAATTTGATAAATTTTATGATTAGGAATTTTTAATCTAATAACATATGAAACCTTATTTTTTATTTTTTCATTGATTTCATATTGAGTAAATTTTAAACATGTTCTATCATAAAAAAATGATTTATTTTCTATAACATTAATATTTTGTTTTTTTTTCATGTCTTGTAAATATTCAAATGTACAAAAACAGAAATATGCTTTTTTTGTATTTATTAATTTTAATGCATATTTTTTATATATATCTAAACGTTCAGTTTGTTTATATGGACCGTAATTACCAGGCAAATCAATAGTTTCATCAGGAATAATTCCTATTCAACGAAGATTATCTAATTGAGAAATAATTCCGCTCTTAATATTTCTTTTTAAATCAGTGTCTTCAATTCTAACAATAAAATTTCCTTTATTTTTTTTTGCAAATAAATAATTAAATAATGCGGTTCTAGCGCCGCCAATATGTAAATGTCCAGTAGGACTTGGTGCATATCTTACACGAACTTTCATATTTTCACCATCTTTATAAAATCTTTTGTTTTTAAAAATTTAAAAAAATATTAATATTTATATATTATATATTTTTTTAATTTCTTTTTTCATTAGCTTCTTCATCAAGAAAAATTGTAATTGTTTGTGTATCATTTGGATCAAATTCATTAGAACTTGGTAGTGGTTGTTTTAATTCTGGTTCTAAATTAATTTCTGGTTCTATGCGTTGGCGATTAAAATGATATATTTGAATATTTATTAAATTTATTTTAAATAATAAAATAAAAGCAGCAAAAAGTAATGCAAAATATAAACCAAAAATTGATCAAATAATAGTTGAAGAAAATCAATTTTGATAATAAAAACTAGGTATTTGTTTTTTTGATTCTATATTTGGAATTATTTGCGCACTATCATTACTTCATTCACAATAAAACAATTGACCAGAAAAATTCATTAAAAACCCTATAATAAAAATAATAAAATTAATAAATAATATTATAAATTTAAAACGGGGAGATTTATCAAAAAAAAATTTTTCCATGAAAATAAAATTAATTAAACCAAAGCTACTTAAAAAAAAACCTATTAATGGAAAATAATAAATTTTATTATAACTTAAGGGATTAAAACTTGAAGAAGATTCTGCAACCTTAAATCCATAAAAATATAAATTTTTTAAATCTGTGTTTTTTGATAAAGATATTAAAAAAAATAATTCATAAATAATAAATGTACTTAATAATAAATAAAAACTAATAAATCATCAATTAATAATTTTCATAAATTTTTGTCTCCTTATATTTAAATGTTATTTTTTTTCATTATTTTTCATTAGGTAATTCTTCAACTACAAAAATTAAAATAATTGATGCTATTAATTCACATATTCATACAAATAATGATATAAATGAAAAAAATAGTAATACTGGTATTGCTCAAAAAAATAAACTACCACTTAATATTAAAGTTGATAATATTAATGTTGAAATAGCAGTAATTCTAAAAGAAGATTTTTTTTTGATTTTTTTTGCTGGTATCATAAAAAAAATTATATTAACTAAAGTTTCAATTCCAACATATGATAATAATAAAGATAATTGAATTCTACTAAATTCAAATCCTATTTTTTTCCCAATAAAAGAATTAATTATTAATAATATTAAAAAAAGAATACTACCAATAATTTGCAAAATTGGTGCTCAAAAAAGCAAAATTCTAAAAATCTTAATTTTATTAACAATATTTAATCTTTTTATATTTTTATTTGGAACATATTGATTTTGCTCAAATTCATAATCATAATTTTGCAAATTACTTTTTAACATATTAATTTTTTCCTTTCTTATTAATATATATTTTAAAATTAAATATTAAAAAGAAAATGACAAATATCACCATCTTGAACTATATAATTTTTGCCTTCTATTCTTATTTTTCCATTTTCTTTTAGTTTTTTTTCGCTTAAATATTTTTTTATATCTTTATAGTTATAAACCTTAAGTTTAATAAAACCCTTCATAAAATCACTATGAATAATATTTGCACACTCTATTGCTTTCATACCTTTAATAAAAGTTCAAGCTTTAACTTCTTTATATCCAACAGTAAAATAAGTGCCTAAATTTAATAATTTATAAATTGACAAAATAATTTTATTAATTCCTGATTGCGAAAAATTAATTATTTTATTATTTTTTTTAGATTCTAATTCTGAAATTTCGCATTCTTTTTTTGCACATATAACAATAATTTTAATATTTTTATTATTAATATACTGCTTTAACTGTTCAACATATTTATTTGTTTTAGTAATTAAATCTTTTTCATCAATATTGGCAATAATAACTATTGGTTTTAATGTTAAAAAATTATATTTTTTTATTATTAATAATTCATTAAAATTTAAATCTTGATTGCGAATAGAAATACCTTTATTTAAATTATTATTAATTTTTTTTAATAAAAGCAATTCTAAATTATTTATTTGATTTTTAATTAATATTTTTTTTTTATTATTGTTTTTTTCTATTAATTTATTTATTATATTTTGATCAGATAAAATTAACTCTAATTCAATAGTTTCAAAATCATTAATTGGATTAATTTCATTATTAATATGACTAATTGAAATATTATCAAAACAACGAATAACTTCACAAATTAAATCAACCGTTCTAATATTTTCAAGAAATTTATTTCCTAATCCTTCGCCATTACTAGCGCCTTTAACAAGTCCAGCAATATCATATAATTCTAAAATAGCAGGTATAAATTTTTGAGGATTAAATATTTTTACTAAATCTAAAATTCTTGAATCATTAACTTGAGCTTTACTAATATTTGGTTTTATAGTAGAAAAAGGATAATTTTCAATTAAAACTTGTGAATTAGTAATAGCCTTAAATAATGTTGATTTACCTACATTAGGTAAACCAATAATTCCGGCAGTTAACATAATATATTATACACTCATTTCTTTTTTTATATATAATTTATATAAGTTAATTTTATCATATAAATATAAAATAAAAATAAATTTAATTTATTTCTTTAAATAAAAACTTATTATATTTTTTTTATTTTTGATGTTTTTTCTTTTTTATTAATTTATTTCAAAATATTTTTTTTGGTTTTTTTTCCTTCAAAATATTATTTTTTAATTTTTGACTTTTATTAATAATTGAAAAATCATTACAAACTGAATTAATGTTTTCATTAGAACTAATAAATAAAATTTCATCATTTAACATTAATATTTCATTTCTACTAGGAATAATTACTTTACCATTTCGTTTAATAGCAACTAAATTAATTTTATAATTATTAGGTATTTTTAAAGTTTCTAATTTTTTATTAGTAAATAAATCATTTTTAACAATAACATTAGCAATTGAATATTTTTCATCAACAGTAGTTAAATCTATTCCTAATTTTCAAATAGCCCGATATGCGGCTTTTTTACCTGCTTCTGTTTCAGATAAAATAACATTAGTAATACCAATTGCTTCTAAAATTAGTTGATGAGTAGTATCAACTGCTTTAGCAATAAGATTAAGAGATGATAATGTATTATGTTCGCGATGAATCGCTAAAATATGAACAGCAGTAACAATTGAAGCAGCTAAATCAGAACCTATAGCAATAATAATATTTTGCAATTTATGTATTCCAATATCATTTAAAGCATCACGATTAGTTGAATCTAAAATTAATGTTTCAGAAGCTATTGAAGAAATTAAATGACAACGATCTTCTTTTTTATCAATAGCTAATGTTACTTTTCCTAAATTTTCTAATGTTTTAACCACTGATATTCCAAATTTACCTAAACCAATAACACAAAAATCATTTTCCGATGAAGACATTTTATATCCCTCTTTCCTTATTTTTTTTTCTTTATATAAAATATATATTTAATAATTAATTATAAACTAATTATTATAAATTATTATTTAAATCAAAATAAATATAATATAATAATAAAATAAAATATTTTAATTTAGGAGTTTATTTTTAATGTTTTCTAAAAAAAATTATTATTTAATAAAAAAAAATTTGAAAATTATTTTTATAGGTAAAACCCGTCCTAGACAAATGTTCAATTTATATCTTTTAACTTTATTAATAGGAACGATACTTTTAATGACACCAATAGCTACAACAAAAGAACAATGAAATTTTTTATCTGCACTTTTTACCGCAAGTAGTGCATTTTCTGATACTGGCTTAACAGTAAAAAGTACTGCCAATGATTTTACTTTTTTTGGACAATTTATTATTTTAATATTAATTAAATTTGGTGGTATTGGTTTAATTACTGTTAAATTGATAATTTTATCATTATTTTCTTTTAATAGAAATACTAGTTTAAAAGAAAGATTATTGACACAAAGTGAAAGAGGTTCTAATAAAATTGGAACAACAATTGATGTATTAAAAACTGGTATTATAATTATGACAATTACCGAATTTTTAGGATCTATGATTTTATTTTTTTATTTTTATTTTATTCCAATTTCAGGAATAAAATATGGTATAAATCATAATCAATGTTATTATCATAATTTATTATTATCTTTATGATCAGGAATTTTTCACTCTATTTCCTCTGTTAATAATGCAGGATTTGATATAATAGGCAAAAATTCATTAGAACCATTACAAAATAATTATTTTTTACAATTAATTTTTATTATTGAATTTGTAATTGGTGGTATTGGTTTTCCTGTTTACTATGATTTATATCAATGAATTAAATTTAAAGTTAATAAAAAAAAATTTAGATTTAGTTTATTTACTAAAATAACATTAATAACATATTTTTTATTAACAATATTAGGAATTATTATTATTATGTTTATTGAATATTTTTCAATTCCAAAAATAAATTCATTAAAAAATAATTCTATATTTGAAAATTTATCTATATTTGATGCTATAATGGCAATTATTTTTAATACCATGTCAACACGAAATGCTGGATATTATACAGTTGATTTAAATAAATTTCATATTGCATCACAAATGATTCAATCATTAATGATGTGAATTGGATCTTCGCCTGCAAGCACTGCGGGAGGAATTAGAACAACTACTTTAGCAATTATTATTTTAACAATTTTTAATATTGCTCGTGGTCGTAATGATGTTTTTGTATTTAAAAGAAAAATACCAAATCAAACTGTTCGCATGTCATTTATAGTTTTTATTATTGGTATTTTTTTAATGTTTTTAACAATAATGATTATTACAATTCAAAATATTTTTATAAAAGAAAATTTCAATATTACCTTTTCACAAGTAATTTTTGATGTTTCAAGTGCTTTTGGAACTACAGGACTTTCATTATTTAATAATTATAGATTGGGCGCTTTAAGCCAAATTAGTTTAATTTTTATTATGTTTATTGGACAACTAGGAGTATCAACTACTTTTTTAGCTTGAAGCAATAATAAACCAAAAACAACAATAAAAAGGATTGAAGAAAATTTATTAATTGGATAAATTAATAAACGGTGAAAAAATATGATTAAAATTTTAAACGGTCAAATAATTGCTGAAAAAATTAAAAATAGAATTAAAAAGAAAATTTCGAAATTTAATAAACGCAAACCAAAAATAGCTATTATAATAATTGGAAAAAATATAGCATCACAAATATATGTAAGAAATAAAATTAAAGCATGCCAAATGTGTAATATTAATGGAGAAATATTTTCTTTATCTACAAAACTAACAAAAGAAGAAATAATTCAAAAAATTATAAAATTAAATAAAAATAATAATATTGATGGAATTTTAATACAACTACCATTGCCAAAAAAATTAAATACGTTAGAAATTATTAATAGTATTGATATTAATAAAGATGTTGATGGTTTAACTAATATTAATGCCGGCAGGTTATTGCAAGGAGATAAAAAAGCTATCTTACCTTGTACAGTAAAAGCTATTTTAAAATTATTAAATTATTATAAAATTACTATTGCAAAAAAAAATATTACTATTATTAATAATAGTAATATAATTGGCAAACCTTTATGCTTATTATTAACTAATATGGGAGCAACAGTAAGTATAGTTCATAAATTAACTAAAAATCTAACTATTTATACTAAAAAAGCTGATATTATTTGTAGCGCTACTGGCATTTATAATATTATCAATAGTAAACAAGTTAAACGTGGTGTTATTATTATTGATATAGCTATTAATTATCAAAAATATAAAAATACAATAGTTGGCGATATTAATTTTGAAGAGATGAAAAATTATGCTTCAGCTATTACGCCTGTGCCTGGAGGGATTGGACCAGTTACAATTGCTATGTTATTAGAAAATTTAATTATTTGTTATAAACTAAATAAAAATAAATAAAAATAAAATAATAATATTATTATTGCAAATTATAATTTTCTTGAATATAATTATTAATGTTTATTATATAAATGCCCGGTTAGCTCAGCGGTAGAGCATTCGACTGTTAATCGAAGTGTCATAGGTTCAAATCCTATACTGGGCGCCATTTTTTTAAAATAAATTATTTTATGGCTCGTTGGTGAATTGGTAAACACATAGGATTTTCATTCCTACATTACGGGTTCGATCCCCGTACGAGTCACCATTATCTTTGATTTAATAATTGAAAATTTAATTTAATATAATAAGTTTATTATTATATTTTTATATTATTTATTTTTTATATAAATAATATAAAAAATTAGCGGAATTGGCGAAAATGGCAAACGCACCAGATTTAGAATCTGGGGCCGAAAGGCATGAGGGTTCAAGTCCCTTGTTCCGCACCATACATTTATTATTTAAAATTTTTTAAAAATAAAAATTATTTTTTTGTTAAATAAAAGTTAATATAAATTAAAATAAATAATTTAATATTATTATTTATTAAATAATTATATTTTTAAAAAATTTTAAATTTTTTAAATAAAAACATTTTCAATAACCCCCCCTCCAAGACAAATATTATTATCATAAAAAACAGCAATTTGACCTGGCGTAATAGCACGAATTTTTTTTGAAAAATTAACTTTTACTTTATTATCATTAATAAAATTAATAATAACATTAACATCAGTTTGACGATAACGAAACTTAGCAGTGCACTTTAAATATTTATTAAATACAATATTATTAATTCAATTTAATAATTTAACAGTACATCCAATATTCATTAATCATTTATTTTCATTATGATTAGCAACATAAAGAATATTATTAACATTATCTTTTTTTACAACAAAATAAGGTTTTTCTTTTCCAGAAATGTTAATACCTTTTCTTTGGCCAATTGTATAATAATAAATGCCATTATGATAACCAATAATAGTTTGAGTATTAATATCAAAAATTTTTCCAACATTAGGTTTTAAATAATTACTTAAGAATGTTTGAAAATTGCGATTACCTATAAAACAAATTCCAGTAGAATCTTTTTTATAAGCTGTAGGTAAATTATATTTTTTTGCTAATTCTCTAACTTCAATTTTTGTTTTATTACCTAGAGGAAATAAAATATATTTTAATTGTTTTTGAGTTAATTGACATAAAAAATAACTTTGATCTTTATCTTGATCAATTCCTCTTAATAATTGATATTCTTTATTATTTTGATTATATTTAATTCTTGCATAATGTCCCATTGCAATATAATCTGCTCTTAGTTTTTTTTTCGCATAATTTAAAAAATCACCAAATTTAATATATTTATTACAAAAAATATCAGGATTTGGAGTATTATTATTTTTGATTTCTTCAATAAAATAAGTAAAAACTTTATCTCAATATTCTTTAATAAAATCAATTCTTTCTAATTTAATTTGAATTTTTTTACAAACAGATAAAGCGTCAAAATAATCTTGTTCTTGAGGACAAATTAATTGATTTTGATTATTTTTTAATTCATTATTTAAAAGTGAATCTCAATTACGCATAAAAAGACCAATAACTTCATAATTTTGTTTTTTTAAAATCGCAGCAACAACAGATGAATCAACTCCGCCACTCATACCAACAATAATACGTTTTTTTTTCATATTATTACTCCTTATTAAATAAATTATTTATAAATATTTAATAATTTTAACAAATATAAAAAAATTTAAAAATATTTTTAAATAATAATTTTATATTTTAGACAAAAATAATTATAATTACATAATATTTGCTTAATTATGATTTTGATATAATTAAAATTAAAAAAATATATAAAAAATAGATTGGAGTATTTTTAATGTTTAAAAAAATAAATTTTAATTTAGCAAAAGAAAAAAAAATTTATAATATTAAAATATATAATAAATTAATTATTTTAATTAGTGGAGTATTAATTGCCAGCAGTTTAATAATAGGATGATTTTTATTAATAATCATTGGTAAAGAAGAACTAGGTAATTATATTAAATGATTAAATGATCAACAAAAAAATAATTTTAATTTTAAAATTAATTTAAATAAAATAAAAATTATATTATTTTTTATTTCTAGTTTTTATTTATTATTAACAATATTATTTTTTATTTTTGCAAAAATAAAAAATTCTTTTTCAGCTTTTTTTTGTTTAATTATATTTATTTTTTCCGCAATATTTATAATTTTTTCTATTATTTTTTTAATTTTTAAATTTAAAATATTTATTTTTTTAAATAATCAAAATAAAAATAAAATAATTAAAATTAATACTAAATTTATAATTTTATTTTTACCTTGAATATTAGCAAAAATATTTTCACTAATTTTATTAATTCAAAGTATTTCATTAGCTATTAATATTACTTCTAAGTACAGATTAAACTCTTTTTTAATTTTTATTGATAAAAAAAACAAAAATAAAATAGAAATAATAGAAAAAAAAACATCTTACGACAAAATTAATATTCCAACAATTATAGAAATAAAACAAAATTTAAAAACAGAAAATAGATTAATAAAAAATAATAAAAATAATTGATTCAAATTAAAAAATAATAAAATAAATAATAATTTTTTAACAAAAAACATAAATTATACTAATAATGAAATATTAAAAATTCCATTTACAAAAAAACATTATAATAAAAATATTTTATCCAAACTAAATATTTTTAATAATTTTAAAAAAGAAATTGAAAATAATAAAATTAATAAAACAATTTCAGAATCAGAAATTGAAAAAAAGAAAAATTTAATAAAATCAAAAATAGAAAAAAATATAAATAATAATAAAGATGATAATAAAATAAAAAAGGAAAATAATATTAATTTGAATAATAATTGTTTAAAACTTAAATTATTTGTTTTTTTTAAAAAAAAATCAAAAAATAATAATCAAAAAGTACATTTAATAAATAAACAAGAAAAAATGCAAAAAAATATTGAAAAAAAAACAAAAATAAAAATTGAAAATACTTATAATTGAACATTAGAACAAATTGAAGCTGTTTGAAAAAAAGGAGAAATTATTAATAAAGTTAGCGATAAATTATATAGAAAAGATTATGCTGGAGCTTGAATGTATCGCAATTCGTTTACAGCTAATTATAATGAAGCAAATAACTTAGAAACTTATTCTTGAACAATAGTTTTACATCGTCCTAATAACCAAAAAGGAACAAAAGAATTATCTAATTTAGATCCAATGAATATTATAAATGCAAAAAGTAAAAACAATAATTATCCTTTTTGAAAAACAAAAATTTCTTCAAAAGGAAATAAAAATATTGAAAAAGAACAAAATTGAAAAGCAAGAAATTAAACTAAAATTAAAATTATTTTATTTTTTGAAAAATAATTGTTTTTTTAAAAAAATATTATATAATTTTGTTTGTATTTTTTTTATTTAATATTTTAAATAAAAAAATAAAATTATTTGAAAATAAAAAAAACTAAGAATAAAATAATAAAAAAATTTTTAAAAAAATCAGTAATTAAATTCTATCTATTTTATAAATTTTAAATATTTTAAAATTTAAAATTAAATTATAAAAGGGGAAAATTATGAGTATAAATATTTTAGAATTAAGAAATATTACTAAAGAATATAATGGTAAAGTAATTTTAAAAGGAATTAGTTTAAATATTCATGAAGGTGAGTTTTTGACTATTCTTGGGCCTAGTGGTTGTGGTAAAACTACATTATTAAGAATTATTGCTGGTTTTGAACAACCAAATAATGGTGAGTTATTATTTAAAGGCAAAAATTTAATTAAAATTCCGATTCATAAAAGAGAAATAAATACTATTTTTCAAAATTATGCTTTATTTCCGCATTTAAATGTTTTTGATAATATTGCATATGGTTTAAAATTAAGAAAAATTAATAAAGATAAAATTAAAGAAGAAGTAAAAAAGGCTTTAAATTTAGTAAAATTAAATGATATTGAAGAAAAAAATGTTAATGATTTATCTGGTGGTCAAAAACAACGTGTAGCTGTTGCTAGAGCATTAGTACTTAATCCTAAAATTTTATTATTAGATGAGCCTTTTGCCGCCCTAGATTTAAAATTACGTCAACAAATGCAATCAGAATTAAAAAAAATACAAAAAAAAATTAATATTACTTTTATTTTTATTACTCATGATCAAGAAGAAGCATTTATTATGTCAGATAGAGTGGTTATTTTAAATCAAGGCCAAATTCAACAAATAGGTACACCACAAAATATTTATAATGAACCTGAAAATAAATGAACATCACAATTTGTGGGTAATTCAAATGTTATAGAAAACGGTATATTTATTAATGATTATCGTGTATTTTTTGATGATAATGAATTTACTTGTTCAGATACTGGTTTTGGAGTGAAAGAACATAATATTGATATTGTTATAAGACCAGAAGATATTGATTTAGTAAAAAAAGGTAATGGTTTTTTTGATGGTATTATTAATAATATTACTTTTAAAGGGATTTTATGAGAAATTGAAATAATTAGTAATAAACGTAAATGAATAGTTCATACCACAGATAATTTTAAATTAGGTAATAGCGTTGGATTAAAATGAAATGTTGAAGATATACATGTTATGTGAAAGGAAATTGAAGAATAAAATGATAATTTTTTTTAAATCTAAAAAGAAAAAAAATAATTCATATCAAAAAAAAATATTAATAAAAAAACCATTAAAAAATAAGGAAAAAATATTATATTGACAAAAAATAAAAAAAAATATAATTATTATTAAAAACAAAATCAAAGATAAATCAGTAAATTTTGGTTTTAAATCATGAGTTCCGCTTTCTTATCCTTATTTATTATTAATGATATTTTTAATCGTTTTGCCTTTATTAATTGTAATTTTATATTCAATTATTAAAGCAACTAATAATGCTTGAATATTTTTTTTTACATTTGGTAATTTTAATGATTTTTTTAAAGAAAAAAGTTTTGTTATAATTTTATTACGTTCAATATATTATTCTTTTTCAGCTACATTAATAGCTATTATTTTAGGTTATCCAATTTCTTATATTATGGCTTTTATGTCAACAAAAATAGCTGCTAAAAATATTTGAGTTTTAGTAACTTTACCAATTTGAATTAATATTTTATTAAGAACCATTGGATTAAAAATTATGTTTAATATTTTAGGTAATAATATTTTATTAGGTACTCAAATTGGTGTTATTTTAGCAATGGTTTATATGTTTATACCTTTTGTAATTTTGCCAATTTATAATTCTTTAGAAAAAACAGATTATAATTTATTAGAAGCAAGTCAAGACTTAGGGGCTTCTAAAATTAAAACATTTTGAAAAATTACATTTCGTTTTTCAATTCCCGGAATAGTTTCTGGTTTTATTTTAATGATGTTGAGTGCAATGACTTCTTTAGTTGTAGTTAAATATATCGGAGAAGGAAAAATAATCCTTATTTCAAATATTATAGAATCTTATTTTTATAATGGGGCTAATTTTGCTTATGGAGCAGCTATTTCTGTTATTTTGGGAATTATTGTTTTAATTATTATTTTTGCTTTTAAAGCAATTGGAATTTGATCTACTGGTAAAAAAATAAGAGGTACTGACTAATGAAAAATTTTTTTAAAAATAGTTATTTAGCATTTTTGTTTTTATTATTTTATACTCCAATTTTAATATTAATAATATTTTCATTTAATGGAAATGATTCAGTTCAAAATTGAAATTATTGATCATTTAAAGCTTATGATGATTTATTTAAACAAAAAGAACTTTGAGAATCTGTTATTATAACTTTAGTTGTTGCTTTTATGTCTACTTTAGTAGCTGTTATAATTGGTACTTTTGCGGCATTAGGTTTAAGCAAAACAAAAAAAATAACTCGTAATATTATTTTAGGTATTACAAATATTCCTTTGCTTAATGCAGATATAGTTACTGCCGTTTCTTTAATGCTATTATTCATGGCATTTGGTTTTAGTTTTGGTATTTGAACATTATTTTTTGCTCATATTTCTTTTAATATTCCTTATGTTATAATTACAGTTTTGCCTAAAATAAGAACAATAAATAAATCACAATTAGAAGCAAGTCAAGACTTGGGAGCTACACCTTGATATACATTAAGAAAAATTGTATTACCAACAATTAAAACCGCAATAGTTGCTGGAGCTGCTATTGCTTTTGCCATGAGTTTTGATGATTTTTTAATTTCTTATTTTACTGGAGGTAATACTTCAAATGTATCAACTTTTATTTATTCCTTAAAAAGAATTAAGCCTTATATTAATGCTTTTTCAACAATAATTATTTTATTAATTGCATTATTTATTATTTCTTGAAATTCTTATATCTTATTTAAAAAACAGATAAAAAATCGTAATGAAAGAATTGCTAAAGGTATTTATTATGATAAAAAAATTTTTAAAAATGAAAAATTATTAACTAAATATTATTTGCAATTAAATAATTTTATATTTAAAAAAAATAATTCATTTTATTGTAATAATAATTTTAAAATTATAACAGAAAAAGATATTATTAAAATTCAAGATAATATTAAAAATAATATAAAATTAATTAATTATATTATAAAAATTGAAAAAAAAAATGAAAAAGAAATAATTTGAATTCAAAATTTTAAAAAGAAAATTATAAAAAAGAAAGAATTAAAAGAAAAAAATTCCAAAACAAGAAGAGAAAAATTTAAGTTTTTATTATGGCCATGAAAATTAATTATGATGATTATTATATTATTATCAAGCTTTATTAGTTTAGGCGTTTTTTATGTTTATAATAATATTTATGATTTATCAATTATAAATTGAGGAGAATATATTAATTATAATATTCTAAAAAAATTTGAAAATGAATATAAAATAAAAATTAAATATTCAACTTTTGATGATAATGAATCATTATATGCAAAATTATTTACTACAAATTATGACATAATGGTTCCTAGTGATTATATGGTGGCTAAATTAGCAAAAGAAGATAAACTTTTTCAAATATCAGATCAGAATGATATAGGTGAAATTCAATATGATAATAGAATTCATTTTCAACCTGAAAAAGAAATAAATAAAGATTTATATGAATTAATGAAAAATTATAAAGTTGAAAATAGTAATAAAACATTTAGCAAATTTGGTCTAAATAATTATAGTATCCCTTATTTTTGAGGAGATGTTATATTAGTAATTAATAATAATAATAATAATTTTTCAGATCTTAATATTAAAAATAATGGCGAAAATATTCAATGAAGTATATTAAAAGATGCTGTAAAATTAGAAAAAAAAATAATTTTAAATGATGATATGCATAATTTATTTATGATTGCGCTTACTGATTTACATTATAAAAATAAATGAAAAGAAAATAATGGATCTGGTCAATACAATCAAAAAGGAAATAAATTTCATGATAATATTAATGCACATAGTATACAAGAAATAGAAGATGCAAGTAATTGATTAAAACCAATTATTCAAAACAAAAATACAAAATTATTAAAAGATGATATTATTGATAAAATTAAAAATAAAAATGATTGAGATATAGCAATGATGTATAACGGAGATTTATTATCATCAATCAATAATAATAATAATTGTAATTTTATTATTGTTAGACCATATATGGGAACAAATATTTGAGATGATAATTTAGTAATTAGCAAAAATTCTCCCCATAAAGATTTAGCATTTAAATTTATAAATTTTATAATGCAAAAAGAAATACAAATTAATTTGAGTCAAGAATTCGGATATACTTCTCCATTACAATCAGCAATAAATAAAATTAGTAATAATTTTTCATCAAAAATTCTGAAAAATATATATATTCCTAAAAATGGTCAATTACCTGATAAATTAGATCCAATTAATCATCCCGCGGGGTATTTTAATGGTTTATATACTCGAGATTTTGATACAGAAATGCAAACAGCTTATAATAAATTATTGGCTCGTCAATAAAAAATAAATTTAGAAATTTATGAAATAATATTGTCTTTTTTTTAAAAAAAGTGTATTATTATTTTAATAAAAATTATTTTTTTATATATTTTTAAAATTTTAAAAAATTAAATATTAAAAATTTTTTTTATTATTATTATTTTTTTAAAAAAAATAAGGAAAATATTTTAAAAATGAAATATAAAGTAAATATTAATAATATTC
>DWQT01000031.1:0-38772 GCA_018244895.1 Myscelus amystis hages | reverse complement strand
CTCTCAGTATGTCCGCTATTTGATATTACTTGTGATGGCGATTCATAAATTTGTATTGTTTTCAATTAATATTGCAGTTACATGAGCAATAATGGCTACGGTCCAGCTATGAGTCAGATGCAAACAAAGATGGTCAGAGATATCAGGCTAGATAAGACCATAGGGAGCCTAACTCTCGTCCATAATAGGGTCTGCACGAACAGCGATGCTTAAGTAATAACTTGTGATTTATGCTGCGCAGGCGCCGCTCGGCTACCTCTTAGAATTTATTACGTGTTCCGATAACATCGTTCTCGATAATTTCACGAGCATTACAATATTCTGTTCTATCGATACGTGACATTTGACTTGCTCTATCTACCCGAAGTGTCATACAAGTCGTTACTCTCTCTTATCTGTAGGAATTGCAATTACAGCATTATGTTTTATGAATGGTGTTGCTGTCGTCGCGTTTATTGCTTGCGCTTTGTTTTCTGCTATTGTTTGTTATGCAATATCTAGAGCAGGTTCGTTTTTATCCGTATCTGTTATTAATATGTAAGGCATAAGCATTTTTAAATAATGTTTGTTGCTTACAATTTAAGTAATCTAGTCTTTGATTTCACTTTAGATAGTAATAAGTGTAAAATAGTGCACATTTTTTGCAATGTTATTGTTATGCATTTTAAGAAAAAAACTTGCAGCTCAGTTGATATAATATTAATGAGCAGTTATATGTATATAGTATTAGTGATATTATAAAAACAATAGTTAAATAATTAGGTTCAAGAAATCCTACTTCAATAGCTAACTAGAAATGTACACCATTGAAATTTTAAGAAAGGTTAATTACATCCATTCAAATACATATAAATACATGTAAAAAATTATTGGCATAGATACACTTCCAAGAACGTTAAAGTTCAGATCGAAAAATCGATTCGTATTTGCCATTTGACCTCTTTATCTTGGGACCATAAGTAAAGGTTGGCCAGTTGCTAGGTAACAAGGAAGTCGTAAATCAGGATAAGCTTATACAAGCATAACGACTGTAACACCAGCAGTGACCAGGGTATAGGAATTATTGTAATATTTGTATTATAACGCTACTTGTAACCTGCTATCATTTTCGAATAGTTTTATTGCACATTGTGTATGGCTTAAGTCGAGTTGATAGCGTACACACTGCCGTTATTATAAATCTCATTGTTTGAAATAGGTCTCTCTATTCAACTTTTAGAAGTATAACAAGTATTTCTCCACATTGCCTAAGTATCGCTTGAATGAAAAACTAGTTAGTGCCAAAATTGAAAAATTATCGCTCAAAAGCTTGTATAAATCTCTTTATATTTCTCTTCTATTAATATCGAGTCTTGACATGGTTGTATATGTTATAAATATTTATCGCGCAGTAACGCCTCGTTCAGATATAAAAAGAATTCATTCGCCACGCTCTTTGTTTTATCTTATCTTTCTTTTGTATTCCAATGCATCATGGCGTCAATTCTAATTTGTCCACGCCAATGTAGGAGTACTTCGTCTCGTAAACAACTTCGATTTTATAATGTCCACTTGGAATGAGATCATTCTCTTCAATTTACTTGACATGAGTAATTCTTGCTCCCTTTGTGTCGTTGCTAATTTAATTATCTCCGAAGATATAAATCAGAGCAATTACTGCCCTTTGATTTATCTGTGTGCAACCATTAGTTCTGTGCCCGCGTATATTTTGCGTGCATTACGCTGAACTAATAATTCATTAGGTTATTGAGCTACAGGTTCCCGCAACAGGTTACATGTTTTATTATGTTCCCATAAATCTAATATAGCATTTACTGCTATTTAAACATGGTCAGTTTCGTAATTTGATATTTATGCGCTCTTATCTGATTTGGTTTCTCCGCGTTACCGGGCTTCAATACATCCTGCTGGATGCACTTTCAATCATTTCACCTACTAATACCGATAACCGACACATTTTCTATGAGTTAGTAGGTATAATAGGCAAAAAAATAATTGGCGATTCCACACACGGTTATCTGATTTTCAATTAGATAATTAACTACCCTTGTTATCCATAATTATCCATCCAATTAGATAATTAACTACCCTTGTTAAGCATAACCGGACAGCTGATAACCATACGACACATAATATATAACACTTCCATAGACACTATTTGTATTATATTCACTTGCGACTTGGGATTTATGAACCAAAAAATAGTCAAAAGGTAACGGCTGATAACAAAAACCTGTTTTCCTATCAATGTTGACACCAGGTTTTTCCCGCAACCACAGGAAGCCTGGCTCATACTTTAATAACATCTAGATAAGTAAAAGATAAAAGCTAAGTCTTAATTGGTAATAATTAGGGTAGAAAATACGAAACTACCAATTTTCATTGTAAACATTCTAATGAAATTTAGTTGAAAACTGAGATATTTGAATCGCTATAGTTGTGAGCCGTGAAACTGAACTATCCAACGAACAGCTAATATGTAATCAGTACAACTCAAACAGCTAAGTACTAACCGCATCAATCATGGCGAAGTTTACAGTTACAGCCTACTTGTCTTTGTCGTTTGTTTGGTGTGCTGTTAAGTTTACACGAAACTGTGTACATTTGATAGTGAGGAGCTCCTTAAAATTTAAACTTTAAGCGAGTAATTACAAGACGGATAGGTAGTTTTTCACCTGGAAAGTAAAGTGTGAAATTTTGAGTCCAAATAAATATTCGAACAGATAATAAAGAGCTCTTTAACATAACACAATTTCATCTTGTGTTATGACAAATTACACGTGTACAGTGAAATGTATATTAATATTTGAAACATGCATACTAAATTCTTACTTCATGTTTCATAAGATTATATTCATACCGGGAATTATATCTCCTTTTCTCAGCTATGGTGTACTTACGCCATCAGCTTTCTCGCTATCAAAACATAATTGACGCATGAAACGTGGTCGAACCAAATCCCCACTCATTATTCTTGTAACCTGACAATGAAGTCAGAAATCCCGACTTTTAGACAATGCTAGTTTGTTACTTAGTTGGACGAAGGCGCCAAGGGAGCCACGTTAATCTGACAACTAACAAAGCACAATACAGCCTGCGGCCGCCGGCGGACTTATTAACGGGCCCCTGTCACTCTGCCGAGTAACTTTCAATTAGGACCTTCTCTTGGATCCGTAGCGAAAGGAAATTCTATTCGATCGTTAATCTCAGACGGTACTGATTACATTACTGCGTCCATTTGCAATGCAAATGTTAACGCATAAGCAAACGCAGTAATGTAAACGGTAACGGTATTCTGTGGGATATTTTGAGGTTTTGATAGACGGTAGTGATGTGAAAATTCCGTGAAGGAGATAATTAGACAATGCTCAAATTAGCGAATGATAACAGAGAGGATAGAAGATCTACTTTCGCAGCGAATCTCACAAAGATGTACTGTATTCAAAGCGTGTTACTCTGTGATTCGTACATACAGGTTGTGTCTAAGCAATGGAAAAATCTATTAGTAAGTAAAATGAAAGTGATAAGACAGTTGGCGTGTTTCCAATAAAGGTTAAATTTTATGTATATTCTTTTGAAATAATGACACTTGGTTTTATTTCATTAATATTTCATTTGTTACTGTTATTAATCAGACGTGTCACATTTATTTTCTTTTCTACTTTTGCGCTTAAAAGTTATTTTAACGGAATCTCGAAATGTCTCCGGTTCGACCCATCGAGTGGAAATTAAATAGTAGTTTCTTGACTGAGACCAATATTTGTCGAGTTGAAAAAGCCGATTTAAAAAGGCACCGTGTAGTTCAGAGGATGTGATTTGAATAAACATCGATAAAGGCGCATTCACACTGGCGTCACACTTTCTTTATGCTTATTAACCTGTTAGAATGAACCATGTCATTATGTTTTGTAGATATTGACATAGTTCTTTAGATGTAACATAATATATATCTATTAAAGTTGTTTATGTATTTACTAGTAAGTTTAAAACCAGTACCGTTAATGTCAATCTTTGGTAATACTACAGCACGATTTCATTTCCAAGAATATAAAATGTAACTAAACTTCTCGTTTAAGGTATAGTTCTCTTCTGTGTTTCTATAAACAACTGTTTAATAAGTTTTACATTTTCATAAATGGTTTAAATTGAACTAACATTTAAAATGTATTTGGAAGTCGCATCAATTTCGAAATACATATTAGCATTACTTTCATCTTTTGCTCCATAAACACATTTAGTATAAACTGTTTTCGTTTCATCGCGACCTAATGTGCTTCGCGCCTTTTACCGGGAACTCTTATCTGTCTATCGGTGTACTCAACAATTTGATTGGTGGTATGATATGGTAAAGCTTTTCGATACTTTTGTATACGTTAAGCGCTTACAGAATGCGTGCTATTTGTATGTGGACTTTTAAATGCGAACACGATAAGATATTAGGCATTAGTGAGGCATTCCGCACATATTTTAATGATGTAGGTTCGACAGACTTGAAACTGAAATTACCCAGATCACATTTGCGTATATGTGATTCACGTATATTTCTCGGCCTATTTGATTGAAGAAATACGTTTATCTGTAACAGTAACAGTAACTACAGTAACAGCCGGTTTAACTGTTGATGTTATAGCAATAAAAATCCCGCGACAACTACATGTCCTTAGAGAATGTGTCATTCTCATGTCTCTTCAACAGTTGCACTTCGATGTCCCACTTGATAACAATTTCAATAGCCATTCTATTTCATGTATTTACTTTCACAGTATAAAGTACCCATTGAAATGTGAATAGGTTTTTGTACAGTAGGAGAATAATAAGCTATTGAATATTATTATTACTTTTCCAATTCTCGACGATTTGAATAGAATTCGCGTTATTAAATGCGAAATGGCGACATTGTTAATTTATTTGTATTACTTTTATATTTACAGAATGGAAGAAAATTTCATTAGCAGAATTTAATATGATTTACGGTAAAAGTGTGTGCTTGTCCTTGAATAAATGCTCCAACTCCTAAGCGCTCTTTAAGATGTCGATCTCATTTATTATCCAGAGGTTGGTCGTTAAATTTTGTCACAGGGTAGTTAAGCTTTCGACACACAGATGACCCACTATTTCTACCTTCGCATTGGAAAGGCGTGTTGGAATAGCTTCCAATTCGCTCTAGTCGTGGAAAGAGTCTGTTACCCATAAGCAAATCGCAAAAGGTCTGGCAACGTCTATGCGTATCAAACCAGTATGAACATTAAAAGCCAAAACACGTATAATAAAGAATACAAAAAGTATGGAAAAGGAATAAAGACAAATTTCAAATGTTAGCATTGTGACTTTTACAAATTACAATAATACTAATGTATCAGCTAATGAAGCACCAGAATTGGAAGTATTATCGGCTCCCCAAAAGATCGTAAAAGCCCCAATAAGCGAGGATAAAAGGAATTCCTGAATGAAATAGGACTGGTTTCCGGAGTAAGCCCCAGCCTTCGTAATGAGACAGCAGAAGTTTAAATGGCTCGTATTATTTCGATGGAGATTTGTAAAGAAAGCGTTAACGATCCGACACGAGATAACAATTTCTTGCTGAAGTTATATTCAGCGAGATTGAAGATATTAATTATTATGAGAAAATATTTGATAAGTTCAGGCGATAAAAGCTTATTTAAATATTTTTATCGATATTATAGTACTTAATCAATATTTAAATTTACATTTACGATTATTTTATACTGACCACTCTAACTGTGATGGGAAAATAATAAAAACGTATCTTGAAACCTTGATAAAATGATTAAACAAATCATTGAACTGTTTATCTCAGTACGATTGGTCGATTGAGAATACAACTTTGTTTTTTTCATTTCTATGAATTATAAGGGGTCTCTATCGATTTAGTTAACTGAATTTAATATTAGAAATGTAGTTTTAGTGTGTAGTGTGTGTATGTAACACTGCTGTGCTATTCTTCTTTATTCTTTATTGAACTGATTTGACTTCTTTAGCTATGCCAATTTAATGTTACAGCCGGTGTCGACGCATACCATAAAAGCTAACACAGCGAGCCTTATTACATTTACAGTCATTTACATGGCTATTAAGAACAATTGCTTCGTCACTTTTCAATCCTCCTTGTTACATTTTATTAAAAGATTTAGGTCAGTTAAACTAAAGTGATCATTAAATCATTTCAATCGAATGATCTTCATCCGAGTCTACTGCATTCTGATACTGATTTCGTTTAAAGTAATCCTGATATTAAAAGGATATATGTAATCTGTTGCTTATTAACCAATGACGTATAATAAAAAGGAAAGACCTTAATTCAACAGCGTTTCGTGTGCCCGTTCATAAATTACTTTAGATGACATGATTGTCTATTCAAAATTGATTCCTCAAGTACCCTGACATGCTTTCACCATGCCACCGGGGCGGTTCAATCAACCAATTACAAAACACAAGAGGATTTAGCCCATTAGCTCGTTGAAGGAAATTAACAATTGCTTGAACTCTAAATAACTCGTCAAGCTAATTCTGTGATGTCAGTTATCATTTGTCTTCGAGTCGGTAGCATTATTGTTGTGAATGTTTTCGTGGCTATTGGTCTAATTGTTGAAGCTATCAATAATATAACGGTTGGGAATGAGACCTTGGTGAGTGTTTTCATCTACGTTTCACATACTCTTGCAGAGGCTAATGCGAAACACAATCACTTCAACCTTTATCATTTTATCCGTCTTTCGCTTACATATTGGTTACTTGAACTAACTTGATAAGCCCAAAAGTATGCTTTGA
Organism: Myscelus amystis hages; assembly: GCA_018244895.1. Classification (NCBI taxonomy): domain Eukaryota; kingdom Metazoa; phylum Arthropoda; class Insecta; order Lepidoptera; family Hesperiidae; genus Myscelus; species Myscelus amystis. Next base: position 31,983 of record DWQT01000031.1, on the reverse strand, counting down.
ATTTGGAAGATAACTATACGTTATAGTAATTTCAATATCTATCTACATATGTTTCTAACCATAAATAGCAGGTGGGTTACCAAAAAGCTTTCTTCACTACAAAACATTTATTTAACGTTTTGTATTAAAATGACAAAAAGTATCAAAATTTGAATATGTAATTAAAAAATATTTAAACTTTGTAAACATCAAGTAATTACAGTCTCGTAGTATATCATTCGTAGACTTATTAATTATTTCAATGAGGTCAGCTGTTTCGAAAGCCTTCTGCAGTCCCTTTAAATATTAAGTAATTCGTATTAGAAAGGTTACATTTTTAATCCAGCTGCAAGCGGCGCTGTGTTAAGTCAACCTGTTAGTGTGTTATCTAGTGATTATGATAATTACATTACGTTCATTTGGACCTGTGCATGTGACGTTATACGAATTATTCTTCTACTTTAAATTTATTATGGACCTGTTCGAAACGTAATCGCTTGTGTTGCACACGAATTGTATGGGATTATAAACATTTCCGAGTTAATGCATTCGTTTCTATAATTCATAGTTACAAAACCAAATGTATGGACTTGACACGTGTGTTGGAATTTAATAGTTTGAATATCGATAAACGGTCTCTTCGAAATTCAAAAATTAAGAAAATATCCGGTTGTATGACATTTATTGTATGACATAAGAAAAATGTAATCAAATGTAAAAATAAGTTTGTAAACGTTTCCAGATACGAAGTTATGTTTTGCAAACTACTGTTCATTAAGAAAGGTGTATGAGTGTAATGAAAGAATGAAAGTATAATATAGTAAAGCGGTAATTAGTTAAGTTACCGTTTTGCTGGCGCCCGAGAGCCGTTGAGTGAATATCTACCAAAAACGGACGCTATGTATCTCTCGATCCCATAAATAGCTATCAGCAGATTTTCATTAAAATTCATTCATCAACAAAGGAAACGGGTGAGAATTTTAACAACTTATTATGCAATTATGTACAAAAAAGTTGCTGTTTTCAAAAATAATGCATTATCTTCCAATTTCATCATTGTTGCGGTTTTACTAATTCTATAAAAAACAAAAAGACACACATGAATTGTAGCCTGCTCCATAGTCTCACACTTTTAAATAATAATTTAGTCAACAATTCCACAAATGACGGTTAATGTGTTAAATTGCAGAATTGCTCCAAGGCCAACTACGACAACGATAAGAAGTGGTTGATGGATGCTCGGACGCTCTTAGTCACATCCTCTCAGATAGTCTTGACTAAGAAATATTGCGTGTAATGATAAGATTTCACTTATATGTATTAATCTCTGTAGTATATCGTACTATTAGGAATGGTGACAGAATTTTCGATTTTCCAAATTCAGATTCAATTTGAAATGAAAAAGTAAATTACATTTTACACAAGTTATGAGTTACTGTTGTGCATTGATTACATTAAGTTATGCATTTATTGTATGATTACATAAGAGTACTATAGTTACGAAATATAGGTACTGACTTTATTTGACAGGCCTATTAGTCCATTGGTATTGAGTATCAGTTGTATGTTTAATGATCATTATTCTTATTTATAATAATTATAGGATATATAGAGGAGTAGGTTTCTACTGCCCCTGAAAATAAAGTAATGTAGAAAAACATATAAGTTATTTCAAAAATTGCAGTTATAAATGCATAATATAACATAACTCCTAGTGACATCTTGTGGAATTTCCAACTCATTACCGCGAATACCACTTCAGATTTATACGTTTTACTATTTACTTTATTTCGTGTAACATTATAGTAAATTATTGACATAAAACCTATTTTATGATCACTTTAACGATTACCTTCTCCGGGCATGTACGTACAAATTGAACATACCATATTTTACTTGCCACAAACAAAAAGGCACCTTATCGTTAAGATCATAGAGTTTATAATCATAATATTGACTAGTCTAACGATTAATAGTTTCAATGTTGAGAGAAACTACATCCTGTTTGCATTCTGAGTAATTTGACAATTCCTAAAATGGTATGCGTTTAATGATATCGTGTATATAACAATGATATTTTCAATAGATACTTTTATATTCTTAATGTCTTTTCACATTACAGCTATAAAAAAGAAATGTCTTGAATCATTTCTTTACTCGAGAGTGCAATACTGACTGACAATATACGTCAAGATGCAAGAAATGTGTCTTAACCTCAAACATTGATGAATGGTTAGTTAGGATTAATTCATTCCATGAATGAGGGAGAATGTGTAACCGGTGTAAAAATTCTGAAACCAATACCAACATTTTATGCGATGAAAGCCGAAACTGGCGTGATCGAAGTAAAAACTGAAGATAAATCAACCAATGAAATCTGGATAGGGCTTGAAAACAAAACGACTAAAGGACGGTCGGAGTCCCAGACTTATTACCGAGAGTGGTACAGTCGAACAAATTCCTGCTGTCGACTATCTCTCACGAACATCCAACGTTACCGACCAGTTTTTTTCTTTGCTCTAAAACTATTTGCATATTTCATAGCAAAGTTGAGCTGGCGTTCCTCGCAACAATGTTATTGTTTCTCCCTGTTTGAAATTCTAATTTCTTTTGGCTTCGCAATAATTTCAATAGAAGCATTGTTAGGAGCTGTACTGAGCTTTGCGGTACACAAACAAGTTATGTACCTACCTCATTTGCGCTGCGAATTGTTGTTTGATCTCATATCCAATTTTCTATAAAGATTTATAGATTAATTTTCGTTCTCTTTCTCTTTCTCTCACATCGATAAAACTTTTAAATTATAATTAAAAGTGCCTCTGTCTTCTTCAATTAATCACTCAAGTGCGGAATGAAGCATAACTATTATTTTGACTGCTCAAAATTCATCTTTTCAATCACATTGTTGAAGAATGTCTGTTTATATAATGTTCCACGAATACACTGCTTGCCATTCGATAAAGGGCGCATTTCTAGCGGTACCAACTCCTACGGATTTCCATGTAAATGTTCGTCAAGATAAGTCAGCGGAGTGACACGGAGACTCAAACCCTGGCTTATGGTGCGATAACCCTCGCATGTTCAAGTTGATTGTAAGGTCATCAGTCCTTTTCTCGGTAACCTACGCACACCGCTGACGGCGACTGATTATTTTGCGACAAAATTTTGCAATGTCCTCCAATGTCAGTTAAACTGTAATTAATGAAAGCCTTATCAGTAAATTTGGGGATTAAATTGTACGAAATCTTTCAGGCTGGTTTTAAAGAAATAATGTCTTTATGACGTTAGAACACTTTCGAATAACCTTATATTCGATTCATGATATTGAAGAGAACAAGGTAATACAATTTCATTGCTTAAACTTTTATTTACTTTGCAAAGTTTTCGCTTTGCCGAATAAATTATTCAAGATTGCAGATTATTCAAGTATTGATGGAACAAACGAAATGAAACCTTTGTATTGCTATATTGCTTTGAAATATCAGCAATCAGAAAATCAAACAGAGCGCTTGTAGCACAAGCAACGGGTATGCTTCTAAGGTCACATGTATTATGCATAAAACTCCACCTAACTCGAATCCGAATCAATCCGGCGATACTCGAATAATGCGGGCAAGCGAAACAAAAAGTGCCTACGTAATAAGGGTGAGGATGAACCTTGTTTGCCGTTCCTTTGAAGCTCTCCGTTTCGTGTTATTGGCGATATTTGAATCCAAATAACGCAATGATATACAACGTACCTACAAATAAACTCAATATCATAAGAATAAAGATATTTCATGTTATTGAGCTATATTTGATTACTTTTCTGCTTACATTAAACGCTTTAATGGACTAGAAACATCAAAGTGAATTTTCCAATGCCTATCTACATACGCGTCGTAAGCAACAGATACGCAAGAGAACGTACAAAAAACGGCATTCCGGACTCATTCGAAACGTATACAGTGAAACTGAAAGTTACGATGAATCAGCGGAGTTATTTATAAGATATCATTTCAGAATGTCTCCCCTTCAATCACGAAATATCTTATTTTGGCAACGCTCGGCAAATTGCTCCTAATCTTTATTAGGTCTCCCTTCAATCCGGATATAAGACCCTCATGTTATTATCTTCTACCAATCTATAGGGAGAACCGATGCAGCGATTAGCGAATGCGCTTGCCCGAGCGTACACAAGCGTCAGATAAGGGTTCGATAGCACGTAATGCAGATGCCTGCCATCCCAAGCCTCTACCACCCATTGCAACTCAATTAACAAGCAAACAAACTTGCAATACGTACATTGCCTCTCAGGCGGAGATAGCGGGAGAATGTAATTTAGTAAAAACAGTAATAGGCTTCCGCTGTCGGTGAAATGTAGCACGGCAGTGGTAACATCGCGTGCGGTTTGTCCGTGGATATGCAAATTTCGGTGTAGCGAATAATTGTCTGCCTACTTTTACTGGTTTAATATCAGCAAGCAATAAACAGTCTCTGAGCTGCACCACAGAAAATCCTTGCCTCATGTCTTACATTCCCTAAAGAGTGTTCCAAGGCACGTTTTTAGGGCCACTTTTATTTACTCGTCATTCGAGACGTGAACTTGTGTTTTCACAGTAAATACTTAAAAGTTGCGAAAGTTGAACGTTAAATAGTTTCTTGTTTTTAGTGTTATGAGCTGTTTGTAAAGCATAAAATTCTTGTCGCTAATTTCTGTTATTTGTTCGCGAAAGTACTCAGACGTGTCGAGATTTCCAAATATCTTAAACTTTGCGCACACTGTTTGCAGTTCTCGTAGTATTTAAAATATTTTGCTTTAAACATTTGCTATTTAATTGTGTAATGAGACAATATGTTAGTTGCAAGGCGTGTAATATACTAAGCGTTAGCAGTTACTTAGATAAATCAATATAAAGAGCAAAAAGACATTCAAAGATAAAAACCACGGTTACGGGAAAAAAAAATATCAATCGGTAGATACAAGACAACAGTTGTATAGCTTCGCATTTTATTTAATAAGATTTATTGATAAAAGGAAGATTTCATTTGAAACGAGACTTTAACGGAAAATCTGAATACAGATGAGCAACAAAATACTAAGTGAAAAAACAAAAAGAAACGGTACGAAATATAGTTCAAGATCCGAATGGAACGGCTTGAATATGAATGAATTTATTTAGAGGTGAGTGGACCATTTGAGAACTTGTTCCACTGCGGTCGGACACAGGACATGTATAGTATGTTAATAATTTTAAAAATGGAATACGAGTGTGCTGCGGCAAACTCGGCTAAAACGATGAGATGATCTTGATTAGAGATAGATAAATTATCTGTTATTTTTCAGCATTCGATTACAATAACTGCAATCCGCATTTAATTGCCGATCGATAAACCAGTATACAAAAATGCATTCATTTAATATTCCTTATAATTATAAAAAAAATATTCGTTCCAATCGATGTGAAAGACCGTTGACCTTTCAAAATCATTGATCATCAACTGACTAAATTGTTTTCGAAGACTGAATAGTACTTTTTATTTTGACTCCTTCGGAGTGACCCTTTTCCAACAGTGAAATGACGAAAAGGGTCGGTGATGAACTTCGATGATTGTAGATGTATTATTAGTTTATCGTATATAGTGTAGCCAGTCCGTTATAGCGAGTGAAACATCCTTATGTTAACACCATACAATGTACATTATAAAACAATGGATAAGTATTATTGTACTACGGTTTGTTATTATTTTTAGCAAATAAACGGAGGGCTTTGTTGCGACGATTATTGTCGGGCGGAGCAAGAAGTAAGCGGTTACCGTTAATTGTGGTTAGCTTTTATTTGTTCAATCCCCTTCCTTTTCTTATATCGGTTCCAAAAGTTCTCGGATATACTTTCCATCTCTTTTCATCATCACCATCTTATTGCTAAAACAACTCAATATGATTACTGCCTCAAATTGGCTTTGTAATCTAATATAAGTATTTCATTTCTTTTTACCATTAATTTCAGTACGATATATTGCAGATTTGAATCATAAATTAATGAAGAATATCTAAATACTTCATGAAAATGAACGTGTTTGAATGGAAGTAAGGGGAAAAACCTTCGATCATTTCATTTTCCATTGAATAGAAATATTACCGTTACTTTTCTATTTTTAATCTGTGTGAAACGAACTCTGAGTAAGGTAAAAAGAACTTCAATTAGGTATTATGAACTATTTTTACAATTCATGTATTCGCCTAGCGTGTTTATCGCGTAGGTAATTGAAATTAAAAATCGCTCCGCTCATAAACGGCGCGGCATCTTTCGATTATTTGTTACAGCGAATTTCATTGTTAACGATTCAATGGACGCAGTTTTTTTTTCAATCGTTCCATCGCAAGTGTTAAACGTTATGAATGATTTATTCCCCGAGCTTTGTGTCGTCGAATTGAGTGTGATTTCATTGACTGCCGGCTCTAAATTAAAATCCTGTAGCTCTGTCACAATGTTTTGGATTGATTCACGATCATTTGGGCCAGCTAGAAGATTTATTGGCTCGAACGCTTTTGATACATGGTCATGCATTTTGTATAGAAGAATTGTTATCGTCTGATGCCATTTACCAAACTCCCTTTGTGTACTGAGGTATACATAAAGGGTGCTTTAATAGCAATTAGAAGTACCAATAAAATCGAGTTACTATTTCATATTTAGTAACTCAACACTTACGGTACCAACGTTATATTCTCTAGACATAGCTCAAACATTTGACCGCGTTGAGCAAAAGCTTTATCGTTTTCAAAATCGGTCATACACCACGTGGCGATGTGATGTAAAAAACAGCAAAGTAATCTCTAACTCATTACACGTAAGGGGCTTAAGTTGATCGATGCAACTGATCTGTTAGGGAGAGGGTTTACATGTATAATGTGAATCTGGAGACTTGTAGGACTTTAATCAATTGTGATGACTAGCTTGACGCTCTATTGGTTAGTTATCTTGACTGCGAACACCTAAGTCCGATTTTCTAGAACCAATTCTAATGTTCGTGTTATAAGTATTTTTTCCAAGTATAGAAGTACAATTTCGTATCTACGTAGATATGTACATGGAAAGTTTTATATTTCGTTTATAAGCTAATTAGTCATCAGGGTACAGATTCGTTTAAGCGCAGAAGGCCGCCTAAGCGTTATCCAAAAATATTAACGAAGATGGAAATGCATGGATCAATGTTTAACAGATTAAATTTAGAAAAGAATTTTTGTAATCATAATATCAAAATGGAAAACGCTGTTAAATCAACAAAATTAATGTTTGATCACAATTACAATATGCGAGCATACTATAGTAACTGTGTCACGTGTATTTGAATTTCAATCAAACCTGTTTAATACTAATTGAAATCCATACCGCACTGAATGACCGTATCGTGAAATGTGAAATGTCAAACAGGATATTCGTGTCATAAACAATAGGTACGTCGCAGTTAATTCTGTTTGTAGATTTCGAATGTCACGTTTGAAATCTATTTCCATTACCGGCAAAATTGGCATTTAGTTTCCTGATTCGGACTAACGTTGATTTGTTTTCAAAATATTGTACTGTGGGATATATTGTTATAGCAAAATTATTGTATTTACTTACAGTGTATAATCAAACTAAATGACTTGCAGATCTATGCGACGCTTAAACCGATGTGTACCTCTTGAGGCATATAACACATGTTAATAGAAAATTTACAATTGTGTAACATGTTTTTTATAACAATGATTGATAGAACTAGTACTAACTAGTACATTTACACTCAGTATATAATCAGAATGGAATCTAAGCGTTTCTCAAAAGTGTTAATGACATTGATCTATGAAGATTTTCCTGGTCTATGGGTTTCTAAACGTATGGTCACCACACAGTAAGACCATTATCACGCTACTAATCGATTTGAACCCCACCATTGTCCGGATCTATTCGTTCAACCGTTTTATTTTATTGTGCTTTACTAACCCGCACATTTCATTTTGACCCTATCGTTAACAGCTTGGACAAATTTGTTGTTGCCGTTCCAAAAATGTCAAAAACAATACAGTGTTTTTAATTCATTGTATTAACAACGTTAAGTCAAATTTACAGCAGCAAAGTGAAATTTGCAAATTGTGTGTAACAAAATTATTGTATGTCTTAACTTTGGTTCTGAGTCTGATGAAAATAGGGATGAATATGGAACTGTGGGATTGGTTGTAAAATTGGTACATTCTAAAATTATGTATAGAATTAGAGAGTTCATCAATTTTGAATTATTATTATGTTACAAAAATAAAACCATCGAAACCCGTTAGTTACGGTTGCTCCAAGCTACATTCCCACGAAGTTGTGTTTATTGGCAGTTAGTTTTAATGAATTTCCATATGACAATATGGCTTTTTGTGAAACAGCTAAGCTTTTTAAAATATATGCTAAATATTTTGTTAAGATATATCTTTTACGTTCTTGAAATTCTTTTTATTCGTGTGTATCGATTGGTGTAATCTATGTTTGTCTTGTCATAAATTATATTCATAATTTTAGTTTCTATGGAACTGAAACATATGGACTAATGTGTTTCCTTGTTTTTTTTTTTATATAAAGAAATAGCTGTTTTTCTGGATGTACCTACTATTTAATCTGGATGACCTAGATAATCCGGTTAACTGGTAGAACGGGCTACGGACAGCTATATAAGGTAAATGTGTTCTTAATTACTTTGAATGGATAACTTTCAAGTTTCCCAAAGGAGGACCGAAATTTCCATGATAATTAAAAAGGTATTTTACTGTGAATCTAACCAATAAATAATCACAGCAATTAACCGCACCCGATTCAAAAAACGCACCATGTCGTTAATAGGGACCGCCCGAAGCGATTTTTACTATTAGAGGTATTATTTTTATTTCAATAAAAAGCACACGACGTCATCAGCAGAACAGGAGAAAATGCCAAGCGCGAATCAATATTTTACAAGGTCTCCGTACGATAAATGTCATTATTATGAAGTTGTAAAATCGTTACAATTTGCTTTTATCAACACAAAATTATGAATAGTCATAACTAAATTCGACACAGAAAGTTTATTAAAGACCAAACCTGTGGTAGATAAGGTACTCAAAAGTCTGGCTTACATACATGGCGATAACTAAAATAACTAAGCTTAATAATTCATATACATTTTCATTCAAAATCATCTTTATCCACCGACAATTTGCTTAGGAATAGAGTTTCTTGTTTTATTGCAATTACATAATTACAAGCAGTGTTACATGATTTATCATCTTCATTTAAAGGCTTAAACTTCGACGGTACCAAGTTTTTGAATAGCACTGTAAATTACATAACCACCTGAATTCTTTCATCCCACATTTTTCTGCGAACAGATCCCTAAAAAATCCGCCAATAATAAAATTATCGGGGAACCGCCGGCTATTAAATGCAGACCGCCCGTGAAATATATGGATAGTCCTGTGCCGACAACAGGGAGGCGACTTGTGGGTGTGGATGGCGGATAACGTGAATTAACTTGATTCAATTCTGTTATACTAACAATACAATTGATATGAATTTTAAAGTGATGCATGAAGTATGAGAAAGAAAGAAAATCATACTACGAAATAATTGCACCATTTTGTATCTTAACAAAGCTAGTCGTAACTAATCGAATATCAAAATATTGCACATGATTGATACTACAATTTGAAAGAAGAAAGAGCCAGTATGAGGATACGACTTTTGCCGCCTAGTGATAAAGAAGTACTTTTAGTTTATCTATCCAATTTAATCCATTTCTTTTAACTTTATTGACTATCAATTAAGGCATTGGGAGTTTAATGTAGGAATTCATAAGGTCTACCGTCAGAGACGCTAGGCAGTGATGCGTATCGTAGGTAGGTAACGCAAAATTAAAATTTCTTGTCTGCTAAGTTTTGTTCTGATATTTGGTACGCGTACTTACTTATGTATCTCTTTCAATTTATTGACATTCTTTACCTCGGTTAAGATGGAAGAGTTAATCAAAATGTTCTCAAATTACGCGGTCACAGGTCGCATTCTATGTAGTTTGAAGGAATTTGTCAAAAATAAAGGTATGCCAGGCGACTCAAAATAATTCATGTGTATTGCATACTACTGAATACTTTTAATTGAGATTTTTAGTTTTTAATATCCATTTTGTTTGTTTCACTTCTTATTTTTATGTGTTGTCGTAAGACTACGAATAATATTTCTTTCTCTCTCTCTTTCTAGTTAAAGAATTCAAAGGACTTACTTAGTTAAGTTTTAAGTAATTTCGTGGCAACTGATGAATATTTCTTCCAGGTTCTTCTTAGAAATGAATATTTTCGCGCTCCTTATAAGAGTTTTTGTTAGCGTTTTGCAAAGAGATAATTTCCTTGTTGAGAAATTTTGGACTATAATTATTTAACTTCAACAGACAAGCAGAATTAACTATAAATTCATGGCACCTCATTAAGATATACCCAACGCTTCGCTTAAAGCACCAAGCGCTGAGCCTTATCAATACAGCACGATATTTATGCTCACTTTATGCGGAGAGGCTGCAGAATGTCCTCGCCGTGGAATTCGGAGGTTAATTCATTTACTGAAGCAAAAACCAATTGAGGAATTCACTGGAACTGAACCGCGACGAATATTTTTACCGAAACAGTAAATACCTATTCTGCAAATACATCGAAATATTTATGTGTCGCTTGTTTCTTGGCTTCTTTAAATTTTATTTTCTACGCCTATTTTAATCGTATCAATTATCTCTATTTACGTTAACGGTAATATATTCTACACGTTTAGTTAATATCTATCATAATTAAATTATTTTTCGACGTTACCTTTCACTGTATTCATTGCTTATAAATGCTAGATTCGCTATTAACAAACTATTAAATATTATTGTATTAGTAAATATTATACATCATTATCATTATCATCTTCTTCAGCAACCGTTACCATTGCTGTTACTATTCCATTATCGGACATTATCTACTCGTCGTGATAAAGGTAATGAAGTATTGATATTTATTATACCATATCCCTCTCTGAACGGTGTGAACTACTTTAACGTAATGATACTAATCGTTGTATATAGTCAACTCCAGAGGAGTCGGTAATTCAATATTAGTACGGAAGCCCTTTTTCAAACTTGTTAAGGACCTTGAACTCATCAATCAATCATCGATCCCATTGAAAGAACTTCAGTTACTAACGAATTCGAAATTGCTTCAACATGTAGAGATGCGTTTAACATAAAACGGGAAAAACATGAAAAAAATAAAAATAAATTAACATCTAGGAAATCTTATTATCATGCTACCTGGAATCTTTTGATAAAAAAATCCGTTTCTCGAAACTTAAACTCTAAATCTGCTTGGCCAGTCACTTTGATAAAGTATTAGATTTCTTCAAGTGAAAAAGCACGCGAAAAGTTTGTTCTGCGCAAAATTAATGACCGTCTCGAGATATTAGCTTCTGAACACATTAAGGGTCTGCTTTAGCATGGATATAGAAACATATAGATTTAAAATGAAGGTAACCGCTTATTATCATAAAGTGTTTTAAAATGACTACGTTGCTTCTAAAAGTAAATTTCTTTTAAATCAATCCTTTAAATTGACCAACTTTTTGAACGTTTAATAGTTTGTTATATAAAAGAGGTAGGTGATTGATAGATTTAGCCAAAACATCTAGCATCCTCAAACTTTTCAGATGGTTTCTTAAATAGTAGAAGCGAGCGGTATGGGGTAATATAGGGATAGAATAGATAAATATAGCATGATACCAAATTATGTTCTATTACCAGCTGCTAATTCAGGTTTTAGTTAAGTACTTCTATTTTAGATTTGTGGTTTTGTTGTGAAACCGTTATAAAAGTTACATAAGATCAATCGAAATCGAATCATGCTATCAACATATCATGTCAGATTAAGACTCCTCCATGTTAAGTAACTCCCAATACGCGTAACAGGAAACTACAAATATTTGCTTGCTTTTCAATATCCTTAAATATCCTCCCTATCCCGAATACCTTTGTAATGGTTTACCTATGTTCGCTCTTCAGTCGTGTCGTGCTGGACCTATGTCAAATCCCCCTTAAAATGTCCTCATAAACCAATTTTAATTCTCATTCCCCTGTGTGTACCGTTACGAGGAATTATCTGTCTCTATCTATCATCTACAGGACGTATTTTAATAGTATCTAACTCATGTATTTTAAAGGGTATTTCTACATTTACTACAAATCGATTGTCCTAGATATACTTTTCTGTGCTTAAGCAATATGATTTCGTTTAATAAAAACATGAACATTTACACGAAATGTATTTTTCTTGGACAGCCAGCTTACATGCATCTTCACAATTGGGTAGATCTGTAGGAAATCTTTGAGGCTCTTTGGAGTAAGTAAGTTTTGAACTTACTTAATAATCTCAATATACTAACATACGAGTACAATACCGATAGTAAGTGAATCACTTCCATTAAATACCAATTTGATTTATCGATCATTGCTACTAAACCTAAAAGTTGCTATATAATATCAACCGATATAATATAATAATAACAATCGGAACGCTGTCATACTTTACCAATATATTATGACAATTTCAACTTCAACCGAAATTCACTTATACTCGTATATAAACCGAAGGTTCATATACAGAAATATTCATAAACACAACAAATGGGTGATACACACAAATTCATACGAGTCAAAGCCAAATTCCTCGAATGTCCTGTCCACAAAAATCTGGGCCCCACACAACTTTTAACATTCGTAATTGTTCCGCCACCCGCGAGTCCAATCAAATGAAAAGTCTCCTCCAATTAATTAGAACGGAACCCTGGCGACGTTTAGTCGTGAGAACATTGGGGTTCCCGGTGCAAGTTATGCGCTTGTGATATATAAACAGAATCCTTTACAAATACAACTTGAACATTTACATCTGATGGTAAACGAACTATACATAACTTAGGTGCCATGTATTACGTAAAATGGGAACAATGTGTGGTAGAAAAATATTAATATATGATAGAACACGAGCTTATAGTAAAACTAGCTTTTGGCCGCGGCTTCGCCCGCGTTAAATCATTGCTATATTACTATATTTAATAATGGGTTTTATTATATATACAAATCTTCGCCTTGAATCACTCTATCTATTAATAAAAACCGCATCAAAATCCGTTGTGTATTTTAAAGATTTAATTATACAAAGGGATATAGGGACAGAGAAAGCGCATCAAGATCCGTTGCGTAATTTTAAAGGTTTAAGCATGGATAAAGATTTAGCAAAGGGATATAGGGTCAGAAAAAGCGACTTTATTTTATACTATGTAGTGATACCCATAAAACATCGCTCATTAATCGCATTTGAAAGAAAATTAGCTGACTGACTATGGAATTTACTTTTGAAGAATTTGATTATTTTGTATTCTCATGTAATTACCTGCATTTTTGAGAATAAATAGTTATGTGATGATATTACATTCCGCATCATACTGATAATATACAGGATGTTTGGAACGATAATATAAAAACGTGAGACACTTAAAGACAATGAAACACTTATAACGTGGTCAACACAAGGCATCAGCCTGTGTAAGCATACGTACTGCAGTCTTGCATTAACAGATTCACCTACTTTTATTTCAACAAAATACATGGAAGATGAATAATCATGTTAACGAATCGCCACCGCATCCGTTTGTACCACCGGTCACAACAACGCTTAGCAACTTTTTAACGAGCTCATTAAATCCTGAAGTCTTATTGACTGAGATACTATCAGTATTCGTTAAGCTTTCTACTTTGTAGGTGCGAGATTCGATTCATCCAACAACGGTTGGATGGATGGTCGGGCCCGAGTAATTTTGATGCTTATACCAAATAACTTTTAACAAGAGTTTAGCATTTAGGGTGATTGTAATTACTTTTACGTACAGAACTGTCGCTCATAGACATCTCCAATCAACCTCTAATAGGACTAGGTATAGGACAGTTACTGTAAATTGGCTACGGTCGTAATGGATGTTACATTCCTATTCATTGGTTAGCAGAAATAGGACAGCTATATATTCAAATAGAAATTGGTATCAGTCTAGTTAGTATTAGTATCTGTGTTATTAGCCGTTGCCTGCAAATCCATTGCTACTCCTAAAAAATAAGATGATAACTTCTACTGGTCCGATATCTTCAACCCATAAAGCGCAACAAAGTGTTTTATTAACAACTAAAAATAAGAAATGTTGGCAAGGCCGTAAAAGCAGTGGTAAAAACAGTAATAATTCGTTTTGGTTGTGCTTGGCCGAATAATGAAACAGCAAATCGTGCGAATGTAGAAATTAAAATCGTGTTCAAACTTGGAACGGGTGGAGCAGGTGTCATCTAAAGAACCGAATCAAAAGGTCCACTTACATTGAAAAATGCAGCGAGTGCGTTTTATTATAGCACTCCCAATCATATTTTAACGCATGTTGCCCCCTTTGCTTTTAGCGCTAAAGGGTCCTTATTAAAACGTTCGAGCTAGCACAAAGCGCGTATGTCACGTCACTGCGTTCTATGGGGCGATTGCTTGTTAGCGTCCTGCGTCCCGTGTCCCGTGTCCCGTTTCCCGCGCCACGTGCCGCTCCGCCACGCGTCAAATCCGACGGACGTGACAATTTTGAGCGCGAAATGATATTTTAGCGCTGCACCCGACTCGGGGGCGTCAATTTATTTGCATTCGAATTATTATACGTCACGAATCGAATGGAGTTTTACAATGTTCTCGTTGGTTTTGTTTTTAGGAAATTTTGATGAACGTCCGTGTTGATTTGACGCTATTGTTCATATCAGTGAATATGTAAATTAACTGTAACAGTAGGTATATAGTATTATGATAATTGGTTTTGCTATTGACTAAGTATATAATGTTTGATTAATAAGAAAAAAAAGAGGTAAAAAACTGCTTGTTAGAAGACAGATCATCGCGAAGTACTTATTAATTGCTGATCATAAAAAAATGTTAATTTATATAAATATATCTAGTGTGCTCCGACGACAGAACATACAACGACTTCCATTTTAGCAGCCAGTATTTCTTACCCACTCCACCAAGATGCCAGTCAAATTTACTGACAGACGGCAGAAAAATCTTAAATACATCAGCTAAACTTGTTATCTGTTGCGTTCTTTTGAAGTTTCCGCCGTTTCGAAAGCCCTCTTATGTTTCATCTATAATAATAACAAAATGGCCGCCACATCATTATTTTGCGTCATACCACCGCCTGCTCACCAATCAAAGAAATGGATCACGGTTTAGAACAAACCTCACCCCATCCATTATTTTTAACGAATACTTAAACAAAGCGTATTCAATACTTACAAACAAACCTTTTACCGTTATAATTCAGTGGCAGGTAAACTCATGTGACAACATACTTGATAGGCAGTAGCGTGCCACCGCCATTTTGGTTATAATATTCTATAAATCATTACGATGTCGAACTGATTTTTCATTCGAATTTTAAATTTGGTGATTCGAATTTTAAATTGATTTCACCCAAACCGAACCATCATACCTGCATCTATTTCTATGACATAAGAAATGCTATTACTTAACTAACTTGTATATCGGTTAAGGATGTGGATGCCTTGGATATACTGGAGACGACTTACACCGTCCGCAAGAGCAGCAACGCTTCTACTCGTATAACGGACCCAAAATAGCAATGAAAGTATCCCAATATTACCTGCATTCAGTTTAAGTTCCTAACTAATGTTACCAATTCTTGCAAGCCTGTTACCATTGAATCGTAACGAAGTAATATTCTTGTTGACACTTATTAGTGGCTCAAGTAATTGGGATTAACAGTTCCAAATCCTGCAATCCTGCAATCAGTCATTTACAATTCTTACCTCTTTATTAGCTACTGGTTTTACAGAGTAAAAATTTTCGTACATTTTCATTTATTCCGCTTTTTTGTTACCCGTAACAAATCCCAATACGTCTTGCGTAAGAAATCGCTCCCCATCTCACTAAGCATTCAGTCCTTCCGATAAAAGGAATCTGTTAGTTAGCGAGACGTCGTGACGTCACGCGTCAGGCGTCACGCGTCATATCACGTTGCGTGACAGCTCGGGACGGAGGGACGTGTACGAACGGTTCATTTGATTGAGTAATCGAGCTCTCACGCTTAAATAATTCAAAGGCAGACAGTGTATTGATTGTTTGAACTTTGCTTTAAACTAACTTTGCGTTCCCCTGACGGTTGTGTTAAGGATATCGGTCGGAGTCGATGTTGACCAAATTCTTCCTACGTGATATATTAAGTTGTTAAAAAAAAAACTTCGAATTTTAAAATAACTTTTATATAATTGTACTCCATTTTTATCTTCAATGCTCAAGAGAACGCTTTATTTGTTCTGACTTATTGTTACACTCATTTTTTTTTTGTTATGCATATTGCGAATGTGATTCAGCGTAATACGACGAGCCTAATAATCGAAAATAAAGTAGGCCATCCTTAGATATATGTATGTAGCTTTCTCTATCTCTGTTTATAATTAACTGTAGATACATATATAGCTTATACGAAATAAAATTTCAATTCACACCATAGACGGTCAGGACTAATTAACTTTAATTGTTCACAGATGTGCATGTATCTGACGGGAATATACGTTCGGGGCATACTCGGCAATGCAAATTCAAGCAATACTCGATATTCGCGAAATAGCCGCATTCGAAACGCCACTGAAACGCGACCCGTTCACCCGCACGTATCAGATCGCAGCGCTGAAGTAGCGATGCCATTAGATTAGATACCAACAATGACAGCTTCGTTAGTTCCGAACGTAAATCAATTTTGGAATCTGAATTTCCAATTTACTTTTACGAATAAATTTTACGCATTCATCTGACATGTAAATAATTGGTTTCGAAATAAACTGTTTGACAAATTGCTAACTTGAATATCGCTGTCTTCGCTGTAATCAAGAAGCAAGTAGTATTTCTCTTACTAAGTAAACTTGCACAATTATGCAGTATAACGTGTTGGAACGATTTGGACGAATTTCTCCTTGCTTTGGTTAGATTGCCTATACATACATTCATAACCATCACGCCAGGTCCCTAACGAGGTAGGCAGAAAGCACCGAGTGCCAAATATCTCTGTCCTTACACACCTGTCGTGCTTCATCCACAGATTGATTGGTTATGCAATTGTAAATTTGGGCAAGAATATTGCAAATCATGGCTACCATAAATTTGTTGCCTTCAAGCTAATTTTAAGATAAGTTATAATAGATAAAATGTAAAGTTAACGGTAATTTCTATGAGAAAAAAAAGAAATCTGCGATATTTTTTTATAAATCGGCAATTTATTTTCTCAAACTAAGAATACATAGTATTCTCATTAAAACATGAGGTTAAAACTGCCTGAGATTTTGATTGCATTCAAATGCTATTCCTATCTTCTAAAGTCCACACCAATCGTAAACATGGTCCGGTCAGCTGCAGATTGCTTCTGAAGTAGAGCTGCCATTAGATTAGATATCAACAATGACAACTTCGTTAGCTCTGGCCAACGCGATACTTTGACTCATTTATTTACTAACAGAAATATATTGTTAACTGAGATTCCGTATTTCATCTTGAGCACTGCTAACTTCCGCAACAGCTTCATTAGCCTCATTTTGATTTGACTTACAAAGAATTGAACGAATTTCACTGTGGAGCAATTTAGGGGAGGCCTATGTCCAGCAGTGGACAAAAATAGGCTGACGACGGAACGAATTTTTGAATTCGTACCGAACCTTTTAAGAACTTTTGGCAATTGTTTATTATTATTTTTAAATGTTCTAATTTCGTTGCGTACACTGACATTGTAGTAAAATCATTTTTTCATATAAAAACGATATTAGTATGTTTTTATAACGAAAATTTTAAAAGTAACTTTCTCAAAGGCATAATTTTACACGGCGCAAATAACATAATCGAATTAGGTACATTTTCAGCATGGCTGTATTTAAAAGCTAACATAAAATCATCATATTAGCATAGCTGGAATATGAATTCTGGGATATGACTAAATTTAAACAAAAACTTAAATAAAAATGAAATCAAAAAAATTCATATTGTGATAACAACTGAAATCGCTGGCAGAGCACTGACACGACACATAAATCTAGACGTAACTACGCAGACGTTCGAACAAGCAAAACAAATACAGGGGGACGAACTAATTTGCATATGGAAAGCGACATGTATCACTGTGGGGAGCATGTGTGTAAAAATTCAGCCGGCGATCAATATGAAACAAACACTGACCACTGTTCTGTAGTTAGTATTGACGTGTTCATTGAGAATTTCATGTTCAGAGTGACGGATAACTTATGTTAGTTGAAAGATAATAATGATTTACACTCGCAAATCATAGGAGAATCACGAAATTGTAATCAAGCGTTCGGATTTTTTGTCTTATTTTAAGCGTATCATAGAACTAAAAAACAAATCCTTTTAAAGGTGAAATATACGTATTTTTTACACTTACTTATTGCATAAAATGTATGAAAATTTTAATACTGAACAAATATAAATTTTAAACATTACTATTTACCTCGAAATAGAAGCCGCGATCCCGTATTAAGAATATTACTATGACAAGAATTCTATACAAACTAAAATAACAATAGCGTCACTCCCAAACTTTAACCTTGGGACATGTAGAGTTATACCTACAATTACCGAACTCACAATCCGAATACAATTCGTTATACCAAAGTCAAAATCATCGGGGGAACATAAAAGCGACACTTCATATTTGTTATTACGAGGACCGCGCGGGAGGGTGCCATTCATATTCAAATTACTTTCAAATCTACAACTATTATTATCCCAACGCATTGTGTTGGTCCTCCGGGACCTATATCATTATTCCTGTAGTCCTTCAAATCATGTAAGAGTATTGTCACACAGTCTCTGGACGCAGACGCGTGGGCCAAATTATTGTCACGAGGGCGATTCAAAACCACTTTATATCAATTTACTGCATATTTACCTTCCACCGACATTCAGACCACAATTGTTAATGCTCCACGCTGTTGTTAACCCTGAATCCATTACATGTTCGATGCTCGCAAGAATTTCGAGTGATGATTTACAGTCGGTAAAATTCTTTAGTTTTAATCGCTTTTTACGAGAGATGCTAATAAATTTTCACGGCATGCTATGGAGTCCTCCGTCGTCCATTAGTAATAAAACATTAGTCGTGGAACTGAGAATTCATCGGTGCCCTTTGAGAATAATTTATGTGACGGTAAACATTTTTATGTTCCATTAATGTTCAATTCGATTCTAGTATCGGATTGTCTAATGCAAGTGGCGCCTATCTTCGGCGGCGGACGTCCTCTACATAAAATTTAGTCCCGAACAAACAAAAACTTTTAGCACCCACCCCTGAACGCAATGTTTTTTAAATAAACAAGTCCTGTTTTGTTGGGATTAACTCCGGTTAGTTTCAAAATATTGACTCGATTCATCAACTAGCTGGCTAGGGTTTCAACACGTTGTACGGCGGAATGGAAAAAAATATTACATTGACTTTAGGATATTAAGTTTTATGGATATAGAATTACGAAACGAGACAATGGGTATTTTGAGTTACGCCATTATTCGTGTATTATTTTCACATATGTTTCAGTCACATCCTATTCTATATTTCAAGAACAAAAATTAGCTTTATTAGGTATTCCTTTGTACTCATCAAACTACACACTCCTTTACAAATCCATAAACGCCAATAGTGTAATCAACTGCAAGCATACGTTCTTTAAAATAGACACCTGTTTCAATTCTGACAATACTGTGTAACAATGTTAAGAAATAATAAACTATGTGGCATTTTTTTTTACTATTAAACTTGTCTTCTTATAGTAAGTACAAAGGAAACAACATAATTGAGAGCTATATAAGTATGCTATATATTGAGATATGATATATAAAAGTGTTTCAGTTTATCTATATTATCAAATACCTCTCATCTAATAATATGAGGCTCATGAATAAGGGCTTGATAAGCCCAAAACTAGTCGAGCCCGAAAATACAGACGAATTCAACCCTTTAGCCAAAGACATGTTGTAGGTGTTTGTTCTACCTTTTGCTGTAATCCTTAATTTGATATCGTATTGGTAAGTCACTTATCCGATCGCAATCAATTTCCGGTGAACCTTATCCTTAAAAAGATCACCGAAAAGTGACAATGTTCATAAATTATTTATTTAATTCGTACGTGGCTTTGAAGTTTTATTTGAATGCGGCGAAAAAATTCGCGTCAAATATATTGATTCTTTGGAAACACAAAAAATTCAACACGTGTTCACCATGCTGATGAACCAACCTTAACGACATATTGCAGGCTTGTAAAAACGTATAAGAGAACATGATATAACGAATGTAGATAAAATGAAACCATTTGT
Source organism: Myscelus amystis hages (assembly GCA_018244895.1). Taxonomy (NCBI): domain Eukaryota; kingdom Metazoa; phylum Arthropoda; class Insecta; order Lepidoptera; family Hesperiidae; genus Myscelus; species Myscelus amystis. The sequence continues at coordinate 11,543 of DWQT01000031.1, read as the reverse complement.
AGAGTTCAAAATAAATGTATGCCTAATAATATTAAAAAGCCTTATTATCAATTCGATAAGAAATACGTTTACCTTTCCGATACGCTACTTACTTCATATGTATGAGAAGATAAACTTAAAGAATTGATGATATCCAACTTATTACTTAACACCTCCGCTTCCATAGAAATGAAAGACTTAATGAGTAAAGTTTAGAAATGTATTTGATGATTAATGTAGATAGAATGTTTGAGACTTAATGAATATTAATTAGTAGGAACATTTCAATAAAGTATATACTGCATGAACTATTACTGTAACATTACGTTAGGTTCCTAACCGAGTAGGCAGTGCACACGGAGTGCCAAATAACTGTAGGTACGCTTCCAAACCGGACGTATTTTTTCTACAGAGGTCATTCTCTTCATATATACATCACGTTCTCAAAGACTTCTGATTCCCTATGAACTATCATCAGACCTATGTACTCAAGATAGTAACATGAATGCAGGATCTTTAAGTCAACATATATTATACTGTCAAAGTAACGTAATGTTCAGAACTCACTTCAAATCGATGCTAGTCGAAAACATTACGAATTCATATAATGATCTGGCCAATCACGAGGCAACAAGGAAACACGACATTGACAAGATTTATCAAATTCGTATAAAGAGAAAGTTAATTCCACAGACCACACCTTTGCATGTACAATATCGATTCTGTATTCGTCGCGTGTGTAGACTATGGCGCTTATGTCATTCGGATTACCCATACAAACAGTTACCGAGTAAAAAGGCCATGATGCCACATTATAAACTCATATCACTACGCGTTTCCGCTGATGGTGCTAGAATGATAAATTCCGGATATGACAACACTATGGCTATTGTTTCAAAGGCAACAATGCAGACAGACGTACAAAAAATAGAAGGACGAGCGGCGAGAATAAATCTAAATCGCATTTGAAGTCGAGAACTGGTCTAAGCGTGTTCGCTTTGTTTTGTGACCTGTCTTTAGAGCGAGCCAGCTATTGACGAAAGAGTATATGAAAGTCAGCGTATTAGCTTTGAATTATTAACAAGACATGCCTTGAAATGGAAGGAACCGAGACAGAGTGACTTGATGAAAAATATATCTTTCCTTTTATCTTTTAATGATAGAGAGCATTTATGATTGAATGTACTACGCGATATTGATGATACGGTACAAAAGACACAATGCACTAAAATTAAATTAACAGAAGCAAAATTAACTGAAGTTAAATTAAGAAGTTAACAATTAACTGATATTCACATGCCCGACAAGCCAATTGAATTCAAACCAACCACTAATGAGAATTCCACAACAAATGTACGTGGATGCGCCAAATAAATTAAAATTAACGATTCGTTCACACAAAGCGATACGGTAACTTGAGCTTGCATTTTGCTCTCCCAAAATAATGATCATAAACTATTAAATAATATTGAAACGAATATTAATAGATTTGTATTTCAAACTTTGTAATAACGGGCATCAGTTTAAATGGTTCCCTCGTGGCGCGGGTATTTCGTTACCGTTAATAAGGTAGTAGTTCTACCTTTGTCGAGGAACAAGAAGTTGTGATCGAAGCCTATTCAATACAGTCCTTTTGATATTTTACTGTATTAAGAGTAACTAAGTAATCATTACTGATTTTAATACGGTTTCATTCGCTAAAAGTAAGTACTTGAGACTTGCCGTATTTTTGTATTAATATATTTGACTCCAACATTTTCCGCAACCCGCTACTGGGCATGAATGACTCCTATAATTATTATTGGAGGCCTGGACCATACTACACTGCTCAATTGCAAATTGGTATTTGCGTCAAATTGTTTTAAATAATATTGGGCATTATTGTGGTCAAAGTACTATTTTCTATATTTTAACCGTCGGGAATGAAACAATAAATGAACGTTGAATGATGTTTGAAAACAAAACGTAAAGTTTAATTCGATATCACTTCCTTTTGACGAGATTAGGAAACATTTCTTAGAGTCATCAAAATGAATCAGCGTATTAATGCCTTATTATTTAATATCCAACAATTTGAAATATTAATAAATATCCATCAGTATTATTTATCAAAGATTTTGATTTTATCCACAAGTAATATTGAATTTCTGTGGCGAGAAAATAATTAAACACACTTATCTTTTATTAGTCGGTTTATATTTTTACAGCATTTAATAATTGTTATATATTTTGAAGGATCAACATTGTTAAACAATTACATTTTTCCTTTTAGTTATTTTTAACATATTCCTTTTAAGAGCCTAACAGCGAGTATTTAGCCATGAGAGCGGATACTTTAAGATTTAAGAACATCACTTGGGTTACACGTGTTTCAACTTTTCCCCCTTATTTTAAGTTTGAACCAAAAAACGAAGGTGATAAGTGGGTGTTGAAAGAAATTGCTTTTTAATGTATTTGGTATTTAAATTTATGCTTTTCATTTATCTTGAGAGAAATTATTTGGATTTTATCATTTATTTCTATAGATGTAACTTTATGTCATTTATTAATTTTATGTTTAGGATACTATACCACATGGCCATCTGATTCCAAATTAGGCAGATCTTATGTTGCCGTAACCAGACATCCGGTAAACTTTACATATAATTTTTGAAATGCACACTTATATAAATAATTGTACATCTAGGCATAGAACTATTGGTTACTAGAAATTGAACCCATCCACTGCTCCAGGCTCAGCACTTCCTATCAAAATTGGACGAGCTAATCCAAATATTATTCAAAACTCTCAATTTAAATCAATCCAAGCCTATATAATCTTCTAACATGTCTATGGGATTCGTACAATCCGTAAACAAATTCCTTTTACACCACATCAACATCTCTCTCTGTATTATTACAAGCGGGTCCTTTAATTGAATTTGCGGCAGCAGTCGTGTTGTTTTTAGCACCCTTTTAGCCGAACGTGCCTTATCTGTACGCGTCAAAGCTGACATTATCTGGTGAAAGCCATCAGTGCAAATGCGTCCAATTAAGCTCTGTGTATCATATTGGTGTAACAGCTTTATGGAAACGCATGTTTCTCTGTTCCTTCAAAAGCGTTACTTGGTTTTTGATCTATGTCAAATTGCTTTGGAGTTTTGCATTATATGACGTTCACCTCGCTGTTGCTGTAAATCATTTTGACTTTTTCGTTGAATTTCATTACATTTTTGATTTGATTTTGGTTATCTTTTCTTCGATTTGCGACTTTAATCTTTGAACAATAATTTTTATTACTGTATTATATTTATGAAAAATATCTGATTTTATTTCGTTACAAAATATATGTCATATATTTTTTTATTTATGTTAATTGGATTACGTATTCAGAGCATTCTGATTATTCAAAGTTCACTTAAAAATATTTCATTGAATTTGCTTCCAGACTCGAATTGTTTACTATTTTAAATATAACACGATCTTCATACACGTCGAGTTATAGATCAACTCAGCACCCCGACCTCCTAACCCAGAGATTTTGTTACTGACACTGACTGATGCATCAATATATCATCTGCATACGCAAGTGAAACATGAGGTGCGCAGTCTGACTTGAAGGCTATACAAACTTCACCTTTACTACTTTAACCTTTACGGTTACTAACAAATTCGCATGTTTTAGTCAAATTCGAATTGAATTTGACTAAAACATTTCACATTTCAACATGATTCAGTTGAGATTCTAAAAAACTATGTAAGTGTATTACCCCAGTCTTTAGCCAGCTGTACATAGAGTTACTAACAGTTGATAAAAGTAGTTTATTTTTAAATGTCTTTCAAGCTTTAGTCTTAGACGTATTCTGACTATTTAGTGTTTACAGATGCTTACCATAAATTTCAAAAGGTGTTGTTAAGACGCTACTGGAATGCGACTTGTTATGGTATATCAGTCAGTAACTAGTGTCACTTGGAATTATTTAAAAGAATAGGTTCGATCCTGACACATCTGCCTTGTTACGTGCGTTTTATAACTTAAATTTAAATATCACTTGCTATAACGGTGAAGGACAATACCGTGAGAAAATTTTCTGAAGTGGTCAAATCTATTAACCCCCGCTTGAACAGTATTGTAGGTTATCGCCAAAATCCTGCCAACTGTGAGAGAAGACCCGATCCAGCAATGGACTAATAAAAAAATTCAAATTAAGAATGGACATGCACTTTCTAGTAAGTGTGCTACATCCTACACTGCTTACCAGCAGGATAGCTTGTAGTTTACTAGAGCATGTTTTCTATACTGCATTAAAAAAATATTCCACATATTTTATTACGGTCCTGTCAGTAGCTACGGTGATATCCCTCGAGAGTTTCTAACCTTCGTTAAGTTGTGGAGACCGCAGTTCCTCAATATCGGGCACGAGATTAGATTTATGCTTTATTAGTTTTCCGTTATTTAACTGTATTCGATTGGGAATCGTTTTAAATATATGAGAGGGAACCGTTTTTGATATATTCGTTATATGCAATAGTGTGTGTGCTATATGAAATAATGCTGTTTTGATTATATCCTTTGTTTTCATATATTATCATGTTATGACATTTGCATTATCTACTATTCCACCCATTTTATATCTCTCTTCTTCTAGTATTACCGTAGTATTATTATTAATAATAATAATTAGTATGTAGGTACTCCGAACAACTTCATACAAGACCTGATACAATCTCAAGTTAAGCAAAGCCTGCGGTAATCAGACAGCTGCCAAACTACACATATTAATTTAGAAATATCGAAACATAGAACAAATACACATGTACATCACAAAATGTCATGGATAGAAATGGAACCCGTAACCTATGGTTTAGTAATAAGGGAGCTCAACTGTTAAGCGTTGCTGAGAAGAAGATACGAAAAAGCAGTAATGTCTCTTTTGGTGACCTTGGACACGGCACCTAATAACCCACAAAACTTTACGATTTAATTTTGGTCTTCAACTACGTATGTTGAAATTTACAAACTTAAATTAAACATCCACAAATTTAAACAATGATTCTAATCAGATAAACCAAATCATCAAAATCAATAAAAAATCCCACTATACATATACAAATTATCTTAATTACATCTCGTAGCAAGGTCTCAAAAGTCAAGCAAAAAGTACTAAGCAGCGAAACGGTTAAACCTATAATTAAACAGCTCAAAAAACCACAGTCGCTCTGACACCAGCAAAATAAGGGCCTTAATAAACTAACTGTTTTCAGTGTTTAAACTGCGATTTGGTAATCGTTCTTCATAGCTTGTCTGACAGTAAGACCATTTATGAACCTACTTATATTTCTGTAAATGTAGTTTCTAACAAATACGTGAGCATTTTTGCAAATAATTTGTACTGTATTTTTAAGAATATGTAACCAAATACATTGATAGTGTTTTTAGATCTGTATTAATACTGGTGAAATTATCATAGTAAAACGTACCTTGTACATTCAGTTTACAATTTAAGTGGGGTTCAATTGAACGTTGTGCGACAATAAATCGCAGTGGAAAGATATCCAGTGCACATGAATCCTAAATGTGGCAACATGTATAAAATAAAAGAATGATCTGCGTGAGATAGGACAAGGGGAGTACAAAAAGTTATGTCGGCGCCCGAACGAGATGAGCCGATAACGAAATTATAAGCACTACGCCTAGAGTAAGAATTGGACGTTTGATAGGAAGCGAACAAGCGAGTGACTATATTTTAAGAGTAATCAGCTCATTGAGAAGGCCTGGAACCTTGTTCAGCGACGCCGATAAATGATAGTTCACCTTCAATGATCCTTTAAAAGCTGGTGCATAAATCACCCGATCTGAAATCGCCAATCGACATCACCCATAATCATACCATAGGAAGTTCCATATTACATTCAAGAGCTTCTGTTACAATTAAAAAACAAAACTCATTTCTGTGCATGTAAAAAATGTATCTATTCCAAGAGTTGTATCTAAGCCAGTGACCGTAGGTACTAGTAAAGGTAGAGCAGTGAATCAAAGATTCTCGTGAGAAAAGTCAAATGAAAGCTCTCTTTTCCTACCTTCTATAAATATTATTATAGTAACTTCAGAATATTATTATATTCTTCCTAACTTAGCTACTGGAGGTAGTGCAATTGGTTTACGGGCCACCGAGATAAAATGGGCAAAGTTTGATTAAAGAGACTATTATGTGGACGTCCATATGAGGATGGCGAAGTTGTAATTAATAATAGCTATTCGACCGGAGTTCCAGCAGATTCAGTTTTCGCAGATAAATGAAATGTGATAGACACATAATTCTGTTATAATATGAAAGGTTTCAAACTGTCGACTTTTTACACTGTTAGTTTATTTGCGAAACGTTTGGGGCGGGTGTAAATAATATATTTTCAATTTATTTGACATGCGTGTTTTATGGTCATTGGCATAACAACTTCAGTAGCAATCAGCGTGTCTTTTGTAAAACCTTCGCATATTTGTTAATTTGAATATATTTATATTTGAAATTCCATTTCACTATAAATTATTGAATTTAATTGATATACTCGTACACCTTTCACAGAAAAATCTTTTGCTTCCTGTATATTATAATTTACAACGCACTGAGATTTTGTCTCTTTCTTCTTGGTCTCTTCGTACTTTATTTTTAATTTATTCAACGGATCTCCCACTTTCAATTAAGTAGTTAACGTCTAATCATCTTCAAGTTATGTTACAATGATTGATTCAACGAGCTCTTTGGTGTTTTAGTTTTTTTGTCCTCAACCATTTTGAACGTGTTACCTCATGACGGCCGAATAACCTTCTTAAACGTTTCTTTATTAACTCGATCGATCATTGTGCGATTGCTACTTTGACATAAGGTGTCCAAAGTGCTGTATGTACTATCCTTACTAAGCTGTTACACATTTTAAACTTATCCTATACAGAATGAAACGTCTCAGCAATTCTAATTTTTTTATAACTGAAGGTCGCTATGAAATGTTTTTTTTTTTTTTATTTTAGTTCAGGGTTTGTTACTTTCTGTAGAAATAATTTATTTCACGAGTACATTCAAATACCAAAATGGATATTAAGTCAATTAGTTTGAAAGGAAAGCTTAATTATCTATTATGAATTTTATAAAATATACATATTATATAAAACTTTTTCCTGAATCTTTATAAATTTCCTGATAAAGTATATTCATAACGGTTGTAAATATTTCCAATGAAAAATCTCGCGTTAAATATAAAAAGTTAAGCCATCAAAGTTGAAGAGGCACTCAGTGAAAATCTGCACTGCCGTTAATTAATCAAGAAAGTTGTAAAGCGCAGTACTAAATAGGCATGAAAATTTTAATGGATCACTCAATAGTCGACCACTTAACGTTTTACGAGCGAACGAACCGGATTAATTGACGCGTAAAAAAAAATATTACAATATAAAACATTTATGTATACAGGTATAATGTTAATTGGTCACAGTTCACTCATCGAAAGTTTTTCTTATAAGAAAGCTGATGATACTATTTACGCAGAGAAGAAACTGATTAGTGAAGCTATTATAATCACTGTTGTACAACAAATTTTAATAGCATCATAGCTTCATATGTAAAGAATTCCGCTCTTCAATCGAAAACCGCAAGCGGGCTTGATTAAAAATAATTTTATTTACAACACGACCACGAATCAAAAGAAGACATGAGAACTCGTAACGATCCAAATTCAAAACCACCCTTGAATGTGGCTGGAATTTCGCAATCTGAAAGTATAATAAACAAAATGCAGCCTGATACTGTTGCGACCAGGTTTGGAGCGCGACATCCACACCCGAATTCTAATTTACTCCTCTAATGAAACTCGCGTATGGTTCGCTTTTTATTTCTGAACGAGAGAATCGCTCTCAAATTCCGGCTTCACGACAGGTATAAAATGGTAATAGAGGACTCGCTCCACTGTGACTGGGAGGCTCGCCAGGGTAGTATAATCGAAACTATTTCCATTGCAGGAACAGAAAGTAGTCTTCAGAATGTAATCACGTATGTACTTTTGCACGATGTAAATATACTAAGACTTTCTAATAATATTGGTTTATTATAAACAATGACACGCCTGGAAGCAGTTATTGTTATTTGAAGGTAGTATTTACAACCAACTACTGATCATGTCTTTAGAATTATAGATGCGTTCGTAAAAATTTGCCACGTTCAAAGCTCTTACACAAAAGACGCTATATTTATATCGATGGCTTCATAACGCTTTAGGGTAAGAAAACTTTTAACCAACTAACGATAAAGAAACGGACGATAATAAGTAAATAGCAATAGTTGATCGCATATTATTTATTCGTTCACAGTATAGCAACTCAGCAAAACATCCACGGGAAAACGATAAAAATGCGCTCCGTCCGTTATAAATATTCATTCATTCCAAGGATCAGAGTGCAAAGAGGGGAACTCAACTAAGTGCTAGATATATGGGGTTTGTCAAAGAGGAAGGTAATCATAATTTTTATATGGAATCTTATGCATGTATCAAATGTGAGCATATCAAAGACATTTACATGGAAGACGGAGCGAAGAATGTGCGGGGGAATAAATGGGAATTATACAATAATAACGTTGAAAGGAATTCTGCTGCACATGATGATCGTCAAATATATTCAGTATTTGAGACTCATTTTCAAAGAAACTTTAATATGTTTCATAATATTAAAGTAAAATATAATACGCACAACAAATTTCATTAAGAAAATATTGCTATTCCGTGTAGATGAATATGTATATACTTCGGTAGAATTTAATTATTGTATCTGATATATCAGATAAGAACCAATTTTCTGTTCCCTACTTTGGAAACTTATTATTTGTCAAAATGAAATAAAATCAGTATCGTATCAGTGTGCTAGCGAGTTCTACTTTTAGTAAATTAAAAACGTCAACGTTTCAAAACGCTGTATCTCATTTGAAACTCGCATCTTATTCGAGTTTAAAATAGAAAAAGTCCCTAATAGACATTCGGAACAATCCTCCAATGTGGTCGTACAAAAAATATACAGCCCCCGGGTTTTTTTATATAACCCAAAAGTTTACGTGGGCTGTGTATGCCCACCTTTTTTTATTTTTAAGGGACATTGATTGATTGAACTTTATGGCACATCTATGAGAAGGTATTGTTTTTTCTATGCACTTTTTTGGACTTCGCTTTCGTATCTTTGAGGGAATTTATTGTATCTTCATTTAGATGGCGTCGTTGATTTTCATCATCGGGTTTGTTTTTAAATTTTTTGTCGGAGATCGAATTAATTTAACGGCCGCATGTTTATTATTAGCTATATCAATTTTGTTATCTCTCTACGGCTATCTGAAAAATCTTGACGTTTTATAGGTTGTAGGAGTATTATAGTTTGTAGTTTGTTGGAATTCAAGAAACTGCTCGATTATTTTTTGTTTCTATGCTGTGTCCCAAAATAAATTCTATACGTAGCTATGGTTCATATCATTCGAAAGTCGCTGGAGAGTAATGAAATCTGTAATTCTATTAGTTCATATAATAAACCTCCCACAAACAAAAATTTCTAAAGGCTCGAATTCTTAAGGTTTTATTATAAATTTATCATCTCGGAGACGATAATTGAATCTTTTCACATCGGCCTACGAAATTTCTGAAACACATTGAAATTGTTGTATTGCCTTATTATTATGTAAAAGTCGAGTTTGAGGATTCAATAGCTTTTTTGGCTAAGTTATGTGAGTCATATACCGAACATTATTAGTTAGGGGTTTGAAGAATATTCTCGAATTATTACTATTTTAAAATTGAAGCTTTTTGATAAAGGTCCATTAGCGTCATTGTAATACTAGCTGGTAAAACTTTGAGTGACATTGACGATCGCTAGCATAGAGTTAAACACAATAACATGTGGAGTATAAGTTCCAATGCAGCTACGCAAATCTATTTCTAGGGTACAGAGTCCGTTAGTAATTCTCTTAGTTTTTAGAGGTAAGTTCCTTAATAGTAACCTCTTGCTCATAACATAATTTGTTAATTGGTCTGATTTCTTTCTTATCTGTTGACCTTTCCTTCTATAGTGTCAATTCCTGTTGGAATTGACGCTATAGAAGAATACACTACACTATAGAATTTACGCATTCTATGTATGAACATTCAATTGTAAATGATATAATATGTATATCATAATTTGCTGGTAAATCCCATTATATTTTTAACTATAAATGACAATTTTTTATTATATGTGGTATCAAATAAATTTCGTTGTATTTCAAAACTGCTAAAATTTTCACAACATTGTACACGGTTTTGGACAAGAAAAGCGTAACACGTGTTTCTTCTGTTTTAACGTGATTTAAATAAAGAAAAAAGTCCCGAGAATATTTTCGCTCGGCATTTGAAGGATCGGCCGAGGAGGCGTATGTTTCCCGCAGCCTGAGGCGAAGGCCCCGCATTTACGAGTATTTGTACGACGGTGTTTTAGGACTATGGACATGACAGTTTATTTATATTGCGGGGTCCGTGTGAAGAATTGTTCCTTGCCTTTTGTAAATTCGTTTAGGAAACGATTCTTGCCCCCGAGCTAACACTTGTAAAGCAATTTACAAGAAAGGGCCCAGGAGCATTATAAAACATTATACTTCATCGATAAACTCGGATATTAATACGATTAATACTTGTTCTAGATTGTATTACTTCGTTACTTCATAATTAAAGATTTTTGTCATTAAAACAATTACATTATTAATATTTACTTTACTATTTTATTCACTTCTTCTAATAATGACATGTTCACTAATAGGACTGAATCTGGAACTTCTTCGCACTATCGTGGAACTTCTTCATGTTTTAATTTTGTTTTACATGCTTTATGCTGTAACTAAACTGCAGTAAACGTAACAATTCCGTAGACGAGACTTTAAATAGTAAAACGCGCAATGACAGGTTGTATAAGAATTATAAAGGTTCCAGAGCGAGTGAAGCCGTGATCGAAAACCTGTTCTGTATAAATATGAAACAAAGTAGTCGTCAAACAACATAAAACGCCGGGCCGAGGAAATGGAACAAGAATATTTGTGAATGGCGCTTATCGAAAATTCAGTGACAGAAACACACTTTTTCACATTCCTTGACCCTTCTTATATTTCAGCGTAAGCCTGTTTGTTTGTTCAGTTTAATAAATCATAATATTTCTCAAGACCGGCTGTCCGTTGGGATTAGCCGATGTTTTATTTGACGGCTCGACGTCTTTCATTTTCCTCGCCAGGACTAAATATAAAAATGAAAATGTTTTATAAACTGAAGCTTAATCCGTCCGTGAAGATTTCAGAGTTTCATAAACAAATTAAGTGAAGGATTTATTTGCTTAATTAACTTTCGATTTCCTTAGAGATTTATTGATAGTAGGATACTTATTTGTAACACAATAATTATAGTCATACATTATTTATAATGTCATTGTTATTATCATTCTATAAGGATTGTCATCTACTTATAACTACGTTATGAAAAACCGACTTCGAAACTAAAAAGTAAAAAATAATAAAGATTTAATATTAATTGTATACTAC